>JAUKPQ010077652.1:0-20838 GCA_032273045.1 Chloridella minuta | reverse complement strand
GGTACGGGCGAACAGGCTGGCGTATGGGGCAATACTACCAATAATAACTTAGGTACGCTAATTGAGCAGGCTATCGTCGGCTACACATCAAAAACAATATCTACTGCTACTGATTACCTTACGGTTGTTGATGGAGCTAGCGCTGAGTTTAGGTTTGCTAATATACGACTTATAGGTGCGCCAGCTGCGTTCACTTTATATATCCCACCATATACCAAGACCTACACAATATTTAATGCGTGTAACTACGATGCTTATATCGCCGTAGCTAGTAGCCCTAACACAACAGTACCTGCACAAACATTCAGTGCAACCATAGCTGGAAATATAATGGAGGTGGCTTCGGTCTCTTCAGGAGTCTTGCTATCAAACGGCATGAACATAACTGGGTCCGGTGTAGTAGCAGGTACAAGAATCGTAGCCCAATCAGCAGGTGTAACAGGTGGTGCAGGTACATACACAGTAAGTACTACTAATTCAGTAGCATCCCCAACGCCTATGAGCGCTTCACTGCGCATCCCGGCTGGCAAGACGATGACGTTCTTCTCTACTGGTGTAAGTATATTTGAGTCATTGAACAATGTATCCGGTGGTCTATCCGTTCAAGGTACGTTGTCAGTTGGTGGTAACTCTACGTTTGGTGGTAATGGTTCGTTTGATGGTACGGGTAGTCTAGGTACTCCAGTAGGTACAACAGCACAACGTTCTGGTTCAGGTATCCGCTATAACACCACACTATCACGCTACGAAGGCTATGACATCAATGCTTCTACATGGAGCACTATTGGTGGTGGAGCAACAGGCGGCGGTGCTAACCAAGCATTCTATGAGAACGATCAGAACATAACGGCTAGCTATACGATTGGCGCTACTAAAAACGCCATGACTACAGGCCCAATAACTATCACTTCATTCAATGCCACAGGTTCAATTGCATACAACGGTTTGACTAATGAGACTACGTTAACTATAGCTGCAAGCCCAACCCCTACAGGTAATTTATACATAGGCGCAGTCATTACGGGAACTGGTATTTCTGTGGGTACAACTGTTACGGCTTTTGGTACAGGTACTGGCGGTGCAGGTACTTACCTTGTAAACATTCAACAAAACGTAGCGAGTACGCCGATAGTATCGGACGTTGTAGTTACAGTACCCACCACATCTAACTGGGTCATTCTAGGATAAGACATGGCAAATATTATTAAAGCAGGTAACACAGTATCTGGGCTTACAGTAACCCCTGACCAGAGTGGTATTTTAGAACTTAGAACGGGTACTCTCGCTGGCGGTAGTTTAGCGTTAACTATTGATGCTTCTCAAAACGTAGCCCTTGCAGCTAATGCCGCAGTTGCGGGTAGTCAAACCATAGCAGGTAACCTTTCAGTAACTGGGAACATAACGGGAACGCTTACAACAGGGTTTGGTGTAGGCCAGACTTGGCAGAATGTAAAAACAACGCCGGGTAGAGTAATTGGTGGTACTTATACAAACTCAACTACTAAACCAATCACAGTTATTGCTGGTATTTCTAATGTAGGGCAAGTTACTTGGACTGTAGACGGAGTGCTTCTTGGTACTAACGGAGATAGCGGCGGATACAACAATATGTTTACTTTTATAGTGCCACCCGGTTCTACCTATACAAGTGCTTCAGTAAGTGGTTCTCCAGTGCTACAAACGTGGGTTGAACTTCGTTAATAAGGAATAAACATGTCATTAATAGTTAACGGATCAACAGGATCAATCATAGGCACGTTACCCGCCGGTATGGTTATGTACTTTGCTAATTCAACAACGCCACAAGGTTGGTTTGTATGTGATGGTTCGGCAAAGTCTAGAACCACTTATATAGATTTATTTAACGCTATTGGTACTGTATATGGTACAGGTGACGGGGCAACTACATTTAACTTGCCAGACTTTCGGGGTCAGTTCTTACGTGCTTGGTCAACTAGTACAACAGCAGTCGCTACTTTTACAGGTACTATTAATAATGTAGCTACTCCAACCCCAGCTGCAGGCAATATTCTTACGGTAAGTACTGCACCTACTGGAACGCTGCGTATAGGGCAAGTTATAACAGGTGGTACTACCGCTGCTGGCACTACTATTATTAACCAATTAACTGGTACTACAGGTGGTGCAGGTACATATACCGTATCGGGGGCGAATCAATTAGTAGCTTCAACCGTAGGGCTTACAGCTTCAGTGCCAGATGCAGGTCGTGCTATTGGCTCCCCACAAAACGATGCTTCTAGACGACTAACGGGTACCGTTACAAACATAGCAAGGTCATGGTCGAATGGTAGCCCAGTAGGTAGTGGCATTAATACTATTTCCACTTCAGCACAAGGAAATACTAATCTTCCGAGCGGCGCAAATTATCAAGTTGATATAAATACTGACTCCGCCCTGCAAGTGCCTACAGCAAACGAAGGCCGTCCAGTTAACTCTGCGTTGTTGGTCTGCATTAAATACTAAGGATTACATATGACTATATCTTTAAACGGGACCACAGGTATTACTACACCTGCTGAGGTAGTTAACGGCGATGAGACAGTAACAGGTAATTTAAACGTAACAGGTAATGTAACAGTTACAGGTCTTATAAACGCTAACGGCGGTGGTTTAATTAAATCGGGTACTACGGTATCTACAGCGACAACGACGTTTACCGGCGCAACAACTGGTTCAAGTATAAATTTAACTGTTATATCTCCTACAGGCACTATTCAAATTGGTCAGGTTATTGCTGGTACAAATATAGCAGCAGGGACTTCTATTATTGCGCAACAGTCAGGTACTACAGGTGGTGCAGGTGTTTATACATTAAGTCAAGCGTCAGCCGGTACAGTGAGTGGAGCAATTACGGTTGTTGGTGTAGATTTTTATGGCATACCGTCTACGGCTAAACGAGTTACGGTATTACTTAATCAAGTAGGTGTTGCGGCTTCAATAAACTTACAATTACAAATTGGCTCAGGAACTATTGTTACAACTGGGTATGTTGGCGCAGTAAATAGGGAAGTCAACTTTGCTGGATTTGATACTGGATTTCGATTAACTTTGAACAATAATTCTACTTGGGTTAATACTGGGCAAGTTGTTTTATCTACTATGGGTAGTAATATCTGGGTAGCTACTTTTACCACGGCCCAAACTTCAGCCGCAAACGCAGTTTCTTATGGTTCAGGTGTTTTAGCATTATCTGGGGCATTAGATAGATTAAGACTTATTTCTAGCACAACCGGTAGTCCATCAACTGCTTTTAGTAGCGGGTCTATCAATATTCTTTATGAATAGTAGAAAATATGCCTCTACAAAAACTTCAGTTTCGCCCCGGTGTTAACCGAGAAGGCACTACACTTTCTAACGAGGGTGGCTGGTTTGACTGCGACAAGGTGCGATTTCGTTCTGGCTACCCTGAAAAGATAGGTGGCTGGAGGCTTATATCCGACACTACTTACTTAGGTACCGCACGTTCTTTATGGAATTGGGTAACCCTTGCTGGCTACAACATGCTAGGTGTAGGCACATCATCTAAGTTCTACATTGAGTTAGGTGGTGAGTACAATGACGTTACCCCTATCAGACAATTTGCAACATTAACTGATCCATTCACAGCTACCAATGGTTCTATAGTTGTTGTAGTAGCCGATGATAACCACGGTGCTATTACTGGAGACTACGTTACTTTCTCTGGTACTACTGGGTTTGCAGGTATACCCGCCGGTGAGTTTAATCGTGAACACCAGATAACCTACATAGACTCAAACACTTACTCAATCTTAGTAGAAACACCCGCAGTTATAACTCCACCTCCTACAACAGAAACAGGTGGTGGTACGGTACAAGCTGCATATCAATTAAATACTGCGTCAGACGTAGGCTCTACGCAAACAGGCTGGGGTGCTGGTCTATGGGGTGGCACTTCAACTAACGTTGAAACAACTAAGATTAACATTACTGGTGGTATTAATAACTCAACGACTACAATAACAGTACAGTCTACTACTGGGTTCCCAACATCTGGTATTCTTTTAATTGAGCAAGAACTCATAACTTACTCAGGTATAACTTCACTTACCTTTACTGGCTGCGTACGTGGGGTTAACGGCACTACAGCTGTGGCGCATTCAAATAACACTAACGTACAAGATGCTTCAAGCTACGCTGGGTGGGGTCAGTCAATATCTACATCGGTTAATACTAAACTTCGTTTGTGGAGCCAGAGTAACTTCGGTCAAGACTTGTTGTTTAACCCACGAGGTGGCACGCTATACCATTGGGCACCGGGTCCTGAGTTGTTCCCTGACTTTAGTTCTAATAATCCATCACGTGCTGTAGGTGTATTTAACGGCCTAATTACTACAACTGATACACTTACACTTATAACAGTAACTGATGTATATGAAGGTGCTATACACGTTGGTATGGATGTAGCTGGTGCTGGTATCCCTGCGGGTACTAAGATCGCCGCATTCGGTACAGGTACGGGAGCTACAGGCACTTACACACTTAGCTTAGCGGCTACGGCTACTGCTTCTGGTGTTGCACTTGCTGGTACGTCTGATGCTCCAGTTGTTATTAATCAGATTTTAGTTTCTGACTCGTCACGTATTGTTATTGCATTTGGTTGTAATGATTATGGTCAAGCTACAATGGATCCAATGCTTGTTCGTTGGACTGCACAAGAGAGCTATACCGACTGGACTCCGTTAATAACCAATCAAGCAGGTAGCTACCGTTTATCTCACGGCTCTCAAATTATTAGTGCGTTACAGACTCGTCAAGAGATCGTAGTTTGGACTGACTCTGCAGTGTATTCTATGCAGTATCTTGGACCCCCCAATGTGTGGGGCTTTACCCTATTAGCAGATAACATCTCTATAGTTTCCCCTAATGCTGCAGCTACTGCGGCTGGTGTTACTTACTGGATGGGTACAGATAAATTCTATTCATACTCTGGTCGTGTAGAGACATTACCTTGCGCACTTCGTTCTTATGTATTTGACGATTTAAACCGCAATCAGTTTAGTCAGTTCTTTGCTGGCACAAACGAAGGGTATAGTGAAATATGGTTCTTCTACTGCTCAGCTAACTCTGAAATAATTGATAAGTACGTCATATTTAATTACCTTGATCGTGTATGGTACTACGGCACTATGAGTCGTACAGCTTGGTTAGATAGCCCGCTACGTCAATTCCCACAAGCAGCTACGTTAACAAACCAGATCGTGTTTCACGAAGCTGCGGTTGATGATGGTCTAACAAACCCACCAAGTGCAATTACTGCTCATATAGAAACATCTGACTTTGATATTGGTGATGGGCACAACTATGGGTTCGTGTGGAGGATGTTGCCTGACATTACATTCGATGGCTCTAACACAAGCAACACGGCAGATAGCCCACAAGTACAGTTCACGTTACGCCCTAAACAAAATCCGGGTTCGCCTTATGGTCCGACTAATTCACCAACAGTAACTACAACGCAGAACTATTCCAATGTACGCACATATAACGTACAAGAGTTTACTGAAATTATTTATACTCGCGTGCGTGGTAGACAGATGGCATTTAGGATTGAGTCTAATACAGTTGGTACACAGTGGCAGTTAGGTACACCACGTATGGACGTTAAACCGGACGGACGTAGATAATGAGTACAGGCACTACAAGAAGCCCATCGTTACCCCTTGCGCCTGTTACGTATGATCGTGCTTACGTGGATTCGGTACATAACATCTTACGTCAGTACTTTGCGCAGTTAGATAACGCAGGGCCTTCAGCAGCATCAACACTTAGACCTGATGTAAATACAGTTATTGCAGCATTAAACTTTAGTGAAGTAAACCAGACAACTGGGGAACGAAGAATAAGCTGTCCTACTAATGCAGATTACGCAGCAGGTAAGCTAAGAACCGGGGATTTATACTACGACACGACTACGTTTGTAATTAAAATCGTACCTTAAAACCATCAAAATGATATCATTGACAAATATGCACGTTAATACAAATCCAGACTATATTGAGTTCGCTGAGGCTGACGGTATTTGGGTCAGAGCTTACACTTTAGATAACAAAAACTCTGTGGCAGTGCAGCATATGCACGAGCATGACCACATTACCTTAGTAGCACGTGGTGAAGTTTCATATTGGGAAGATGGTGTCGAAGTTTCTAGGCATGTAGCCCCAGCCCTGCTGACTGTGCAAGCGGGAAAGAAGCACGCATTTGTATCTTTGACTGATGATGTGGTGCTATGTTGTTTACATAATCTACGGGGTACTGACCTAGAAACCCCCAAAGTTCTTAATGAGGTGATGTGATGCCAATGATTCTTGCGTTTGGTGCTATGAGTGCCGAGGCCGCCGCCGCTTCCGCTGCTATGGCTACCGCTGCCGCCGCCGCTGCTCCTGTTGCTGCTTCCACTACTGCTGCTGGGTTAGCCGCTGCTGGTACTACTGCCGCCGCTGGTGCTGCTGGTGCTTCTGCTATACCGGGTATAGTTGGTGGTGTTGCTCCTGAATTACTTGGTGCTGGTGCTGCTGGTGCTGCTCCTACCGCTGGGGGTATTGCCGCTGGTACCACTCAAGCTATGTCTCCTGAGATTGCAGCTAATGTAGGTCAAGCCGCTGCACAAAACGCTGGGCAAGCAGTTAACCCAGCTATACAAGGTGGTGCAAACCCTGCACTAACCCAAGCTGGTCCAGCCCCTCAAATACCACAAGGCATAGATCAAGGTTTAAATGTACAAAGTGGTGTAGACCCTACCATAACAAATAATATACCAAATGGTGGTATGGATGCGTATGGTCAATTTACACAAGCACCGGGGTCTATTGATCCAGCTGCAAGTCAAGCTGCAGCACCAAAGCCTTATGTTAATGGTCCACCTTCCGGCGGTATTGGTAGTCCTATTGACCCTAACGCAGGGTTAGAAAAAGGTATTGACTTTGCAGAAATGCCCGGAGTAGATGTTCCACACGCGGGAGAAGCTGCTACATCAGGTCTAGAAAAAGGTATTAACTCTGCGATGAAGTTTGCTAAAGATAACCCACTAGCAACTACGCTTGGTATGCAGGCAGTGGGAACATTGTTAAATTCTAATTCAGGTTCTAGTGGCCCACCAAAGAAAACATATTCACGTAAAGGTAATATGTCGGGATTCCAATCTAGCAGCCCAAGCACTATTGAGTACAATCCTATTTACCAACCAACTCCGTACGCCGAAGGTGGTTTAGCTTATGGTATTGGTGGTTCCGTTGAACAGATGTCAGCACAAAATGCGTTAGGCGCAAACCAAATGTACCCACAGTCTCAACTACAGACTCCTATGTACAGTAACCCTATGGTGCAACGCCCAGTACAGAACAACGTAATTAACTCTGGCATCGATACTCCTGTTGATCCTTATAGTGGCGAACAAAGATATGCGGCAGGTGGTACAACAACAAGTTCCGATGCTTCAAAAAGATATGCGCAAATGATGGGTATACAGTCCGCCGAACAGCAAAAGGCTAATGAGGATTACTTGCAAGCTTTTAATAAACGTGAAATGGCTAATAGTATTCACACAGATTCAGATGTAGATACCGCTAAGCAAGATCCGATGCACGCATCAATGACTAGACTAAAAAAGATTGGTAAGCGTGTTGGTATTAAACCTGTTGAACTACCTAAGTCTGCTATTACTGACGCAAATGTATTTCATGCCGCTGCAAATGGCGGTATCATGCACAGCTTAGGTGGTTATTCTGATGGTGGTCGTTTATTGAAAGGTCCCGGCGATGGCGTTAGTGATTCTATCCCTGCTACTATTGGTGATCGTCAGCCCGCTCGTCTTGCTGATGGTGAGTTCGTGGTGCCTGCACGCATCGTATCAGAACTGGGAAATGGATCTACAGAGGCCGGTGCAAGAAAACTCTATCAAATGATGGAACGTATCCAAGCTGATCGCAAGAAAAGTATTGGTAAAAATAAAGTAGCAGTTAATTCTAAAGCAGCTAAACACTTACCTAAATAAAGATGCCCTTATATCAAGTACACCCAAATCAATTACCACAAGTATGGCCTATAGCAGCGCCGTTACTACAAAAATTTGTTGATATTGAACCTGACTTCATGACAATTGAACAGGTGGAATTTGCTGTACGCACTGGAAGAATGTTTTTATTAGTTTGGGAAGAACCAGACGAAGGTATAACTGGAGCAGCTGCAGTTGAGTTTATTGACTACCCCCAGTATCGTGCTGGGCATGGAGCGTTGCTAGGTGGCAAGGGTGTTGTAAAACCCCACGTATTAAAAGAACTTATGGACTGGATGAAAGCAAATGGCGCAACTGTTGCGCAGTGCTGGTGTAGAAAAGATTTAGTCCCAATGTATGAAAAAATGGGTATGGAGAATACCCACCACATAATGAGGATGAAGTTATGAGATTTAATAATCGTGCAATGGCACTGGCTGGTATTCCTGACTTACCAGAAGAAGCCTTCAAACATAACGGCGACCGTAAAATAAAACCACAAGGTGGTGGCGGTGGTGGGCAAACTACCTCTACGGGTACTACATACACATCCAATATCCCTGAATATTTACAGCCTTATGTCGAAGACATGATGAAGGCTACGGAACAGGAAATATATCAATATGATGCTAAAGGGAACAGGACTGGCTTCAAACCTTTCCAATCTTACGCGCAGTACGACCAAAAACGTGGTGGAACCGGTGAGACCGTTGCAGGCTTTACCCCAATGCAAACAAAAGCAATGCAAGGGATACAAAACTACCAACTGCCGGGACAAACACAATACGGCTCCCAAATGGCAGGGATGGCTGGCTTAGGTTCAATGCAAGCTGGTAACCAATATGCACAACAAGCTACTAATCCATATGCAATGCAAGCGTATATGTCTCCGTATATGGAAGGCGCAGTTGCTCCTGAGCTGCGTGAAGCTGCTCGTCAATCCGCAATGCAAGGTCAAGCTAACCAAGCTCAAGCAGCACAACAAGGTGCATTTGGTGGTAGCCGTTCAGCTATTATAGAAGCAGAGCGTCAGCGTAACTTAGGACAGCAACAAGCAGATATATACGGCAAAGGTATGCAGAATGCATATCAAAATGCTCAACAAGCTCAACAGTTTGGATCTACTTTAAACTTACAAGGTTTAGGTCAAGGTTTAGAAGGCGCAAAAACATTAGGTGCATTAGGCCAGCAACAATATGGTCAAGAACTAGGTGTAATGGGGCAACAGTTAGCTGTTGGTAAACAGCAACAAGACTACGAACAGAGCCGCCTCAACCAAATCTTACAAGACTACGGTACATCACAACAATACCCGCTTATGCAGTTGGGTGTTTTAAACGCTATGACTCGTGGTCTACCTATGCAGTCTTCTAGTAGCCAGATGTACCAAGCTCAACCTTCTGGCATGTCTCAAGCTATGGGTAGTATTGGTGCTGGTTTGGAGTTATATAAAACAGCTAAGTCTGCATTTGGTGCCAATGGTGGTGAGGTTAAAGAATATGCTAATGGTGGTATTGCTACGGGTGTCCCACCTGCTAAGTTACCAAGCATGTTAGAGAAGTTGTCTGATGACCAGCTAGGTAAGAAAGATCAGGATAAAGAAACAGATCCAGCTACTAAACAAATGGTTGGTGCAGAACAAGTTCGCCGTGGTGCATTGCGTGGCGGGATTAAAACTATGGCTGCTGGTGGTGCTGTTGCTTTCAATGGTGCAGAGCGTAGTGATGTTGAAGACAAAGAAAAAGATAAAGATAAAAAAGATAAAAAAGAAGAAACAACTAACGAAGGTATATTAAAAGCATTGGAGAAGTCGCCTACGACTCCAGCAGAAGGTACCAATCCTATCCCACCCGTTGCTCCTGAAACTGATCCTTTTACTGGCCTAGATACTTACCCAGACTTAAAAGGTAGCGTTGCAGACGAAGCTAGAAAAGGCATAGCTGCAGCAAAACCAGCAGTTGGTCCAACACGTGAGGACCTGTACGCTGCCCAAGAAAAAGTCTTAAAAGACCAAGCAGCTATAGAAAAAACAAAGAGTGAAAGAACAGTCAATCAAGTCATTGCTGCCCAAGATGCAGAAAGAAAAGCTGCGGGGTTTGTTGACCCAGCTATTGCAGAAGGGAAAACTCTAGACGAAAGAAAAGCAAAAATTGCTGGTGATACACGTGAAGCTGCACAAGACCGCCTTACTAAGTTTTTAATTGACTGGGGTAAAACTCCGGGTCCTGCATTAAACGGAATTATAAATGCGGGTGATAAGTTAATTGAAGGTAATATAGAAGATAAGAAGCTACGTAAGAAATTGTTGGAAGACTTAGAAGACGCTCGCCTCTTGGTTAATCGTGGTGTATATGAGCGTAGGTTGGGTAACGAAAAAGAAGCTCGTACTGAGATAGCTAAAGCTGGTGAGCAGTACTATGCTATTAATGAAAAGATATTGCAGCACAAAGAAAAAGTATATCTGAAGCAGTTGGATTTAGAAAACAAGATTGCCCAGATGGAGCTAAAAGGCGAGATTGCTGCGCTTAAAGGTCAAAATAAAACAGCTATAGTTCAACAAGCAGAAATTAAAGCTAGAGCTTACGTACAAAAATACGTTAAAGAAATAACCGCCGGTACAATGACTGTAGAGCAGATTGAAGACATGGCATTAAATGAAGTATTAGCTAGACAGCCAGCGGTAACTGCTGCTCAGACAGCCGTGGTACCTAATTTAATAAATGCTGATACCAACAAAGAGAAGCTACCTATTGCTCAAGGTGAAGCAGAAACTAAAAAGCAAGAAGAGTTACGTAAGCAGAAGAAAGACTTTGAAGATGAAACTTACGATGCTCGTAGAGAACTGAGAAGATCCAAAGAGTATAAGAATGCAACTACCGAGCAAAAAGCGCAAATGGTAAAGGATAAAGAAGCTGCAATATTAAATGATTACCCAGTATTAAAAGAGTCAAGGACTAAAAAAGCTGCACCGGCTCCAGCTCCTGCGGCTAACCCTGCACCAGCGGCTAAACCTGCTCCTGCAAAAGCAACACCATTAGTACAAAATCCAGATGGGTCGTTTAACTATAAAAAGCAATAATATAGGGTAGTTGATATGCCACGTGTAAATATAGATGGTGTAGGTCAGGTTAATTTTCCTGATGATATGTCGCAAGAAGATATTGTTAAGGCTATTGAAACTGAAATCTTGCCTTCTATTAAAGCTAGCCCCGCCCCCGCCCCTGCGGCTAAGCAAGAAGCTAAACCAGCTGTGCCTGTTACACCTGCGGCTCCGGAAAAAGAAATAGACCCAAGAACAGGGAAGCCATACCCTGAGGCTAGGGCTTTGCCTGAAAAAGGCCTATGGGAAAAGTTTAAAGATCTTGCTTCTAGAAACGAAGTAGAAGACCTAAAAGCTAGGGCTTCCAATGAAGCTATGGCACGTCGTATTGCGGCGGAACGTGGTGTACCAGTAAGCAAAATATACAAAGATGTTGGTGGCTACCGACCTATGTATAACCGAGAAGGTAGAGAAGGTATACAAGCTTCACTTGAGGCTACAACAACAGCCGCAAAGTCTTTAAAAGACATGCCTTCTTCCGGAGCTAATGTATACCTAAGAGCCGCACGTACCGCCTCCGGAAATGCAGGGGGATCTGCTGAAGATAAAACGTTACTAGACAAAGCTATAACCACTACTAAACCTGAAGAAAGGGTTATAGACAGTAATAATGAAGCTTTTGCTAGTATAGGCGAATCTATTGGTTATTCTGCTGCAACTTTAGTTGCCTCGATTACTGCTGGTGCTGCAGCTACTTTTGCTACTGGTAATCCTTTAGCAGGTGTTGCGGCGGGTATGGGCGCATCTGGAGCTTTGTCATTTGCTGCAAGTAAAGATCAGTTTTTAGAACGAGTAAAAGAAAAACTTAACAAAGAATCTATAAAACTTTTTGAGCGACCTTTAGATGAAAAAGAATGGGCGAAGGCAAAAAAAGATTATAGCGATCTAGCGGATGAATATGGTAAATGGGAAGCTATACCTGAGGGTGTTAGTAACGCCTTAATGCTCAAAGCTTTTACTGCCCCTTTAAAGTACGCAAATACGGTAGAAAAGTTAGCTCAAATATCTTTGCGTGGGGCAGCAGGTCAGGCACCAGAACATTTATCTGAAAGTATTACAGGGTATAAACAAAATGCTGTAGAGTTAAAAGCAGGGCTTACCCAAGAAGAGTTAAGCTTAGCTGACGCTTTCCGTAACCAGTTTATACAATCATTAGCCACAACAGGGGCTATGCACGCAGGGCATAAAACAGCAGATGCCGCCAAGGATTTTTATGTTAAGTATGTAGAACCAAAAGTTAGTCCGGGATCAGCATTAGGACGTGCTATTAAAGCAGATATAGACGCAACTGCTCTTGAGTCTGCACAGCCACCACAAAGATATACCGACGCTAGCAAAACGGTTCAGCCTCCACAAAAACAAACTGTGGAAGTACCACCTACCCAAGCTGCTGAAGTTCCTCCCGCTCCACCTGCTGCCGAAGTAGTCCCCCCTGCTCCACCTACTCAAGAACCTGTAGTAGCGCCAACTGCAACACTGCCAAAAGACTTAGCTAATGCAAAACCTCGCTACGCTTATGGCAATAAAATGTTTGAGCTGCAGTTTGAAAGCGACCTTGATCGTGCTGCTTATATTTCTGCGCAGGCTGCTACCTCTAAACGTGATGCCGACTATGTAAACTTTGTTGCTCAGAATACGGGCATGACAGAAGCAGAAGTTCGTGCGCATGGTAAAGCCGTACGTAATGCTATTAAAGAGCAGGCTAAGACTGGTGAAGCTGGAACTACATTAACAGTCCCTGCAATGGCAACCGCAAAAGCAGCACAGCCAGCCCCTGCTATTAATCCTGCTGTAGTTAGCCCTGCTGCCGTTGCTACAACCCCTGCTACACCTGAGCAAGCAAAAGCAGAAGTAGATGCCTTGACTAAAAAGTTTATGTCTGAGGGTTACGCTGCTGAAGATGCTAAAACTCTTGCAACCTTTATAGCTAACGAAAACATTCGTGCCAACAGAGTACTAGAAAGAAAACAAGCTGCAGATGAACAACGCACTGTAGACGGAAAGGTTGAACGTGCGGAACTACAAATTTTAGGAGGTGATAATGTTACTGCCGAGCCGCCACCTTTTGTCACTCAGCCTAGCACAGATCAGTATGGCGATGGAGTGCCTAGCGAACAACAGTTACCCGCCGGAGGAACTAGCGGAGCTATCGCTAGAGGATTGGATGCAAGTAGGAAATTGGTTGGACAGTTTGATTCACGAGATGAACGAGAGCGAGATTCATTAAAGCAAAAAAAGGAACCGCCACCACCTCCATCTACCGAGGCCCAGCTTTCTTCGCTAGAGCAAAACCAACGTCGAGTTCAAGCTCAGCTATCACAAGCGTTTAATCGTGAAGCGTATCCAGACTTAGGTGTACTACTAGGTGCAGACTGGACTCGTCAAGCACTATCAAGAAACCCAACACCTGAAGAATATCAAGATGCGGCTTATGCTCGTCTAGAACAATTGGGTGGAGAAGCAGTACAAGAATTTCAACCAGCAAAGGAAACACCACGTGTCACTGAAACCCCTAAAGCCGTCCAAGCAAAAGAAGAAAGACAAGAAGCACCCGCAGCCAAGCCAGCCGCACCCGCAGTAAATAAAAAAGAAGTAGAACAAACAGCTAGGGGTGGGTGGTTTGAGTTACCCGATGCAGAACGTTTAGAGTTGCAGGGTGATTTGCAGTTTCTTAAAGACTCAGGAAGAACTGTAACCGTAAATAACATACCTGAAGAAACCCGTGCAAAGCTAAGTTCTGCTGCACTAATAAACATAAAATCTGCACTGGATCAGGATGTTGATGCAACTATAGCTGCGTTAACTCCGTCCAGTAAAAAAGAAGAAACAAAAGAACCGGCTCCACTAGAGCTAGAGGCTGCACGTAACGAGGCAATAGAAGTTGAACCGCCTGAAGTTAAAGCGGTTGTTAAAGCTGAAGCTGCATTACCTAAAGCGCCTAAGCCACGTGCGCCGGGTGGTGGTCGTAAGAAGTCTGAGGAAGCAAAGACACAAGAACAACGCACTAAAGATGCGAATGCTATTAACCAGTTTAACCGTGACGTTTTAACGTTAATCGGTGCGGCTAAGAAAATGCAGCAGCCAACGGGGGCATTTCCTACAACTGAAGAGTACGACTACGCAGAGGCTGCACGAATAAGAAACTTAGAAATATTACGTACAAAATTATATGCTTTATCCCTAGTGCGTGATTCTAAGGCAGGGTACATTGCCGCCAAAAACTATATACGTAGCTTAAAACCTGCAGAGATACAACGTGCTAAAGAATTACACGAAGGTACTGCAGAACTAAGTGCTCTCCCACCAAAGCCTGAAGCTACGCTATCTAAATATCAATTAGAGCAATTCCGTAAAAAGCATTATGGGTTAGACAAAACTCCTAGCAAGCCTAGTGCTGCGCCTAAGCAAGCAGAGCCTAAAAAAGAAAAAGTTAAAGAAGCAAAGAGAACTGGTCTTGATTGGAAAACTGAATCAACTGAAGAACCAATACCACGCTTTACTCCTACTGAGGAAGAAGAAGCAGAGTTCCGTCGTCTACGTAAAGAAGAGATGGCTCCTACTAGGTCTTTAGAACAACAACTAAAAGATTTAGGAGAGAAGGTAGAAGAAGAGTCTGGTTTTACTGAGGAAGAACTTGGTGATACCCAAGAAGACTTACATGATGTAATTGACGAAGAGTTAGACGAAGACGATAGAGCATTGTTGGCTGACCACTATGGTCAAGATACGTTCAACAAGAAAGCTAAAGCAGAATTTATTGCAGACATTCAACTTGCTATGCGTGAGGGGTTGGAGGCTGTCTCCAGTGTACTGCATGAAATTATTAAGAAACTACAAGCGGGCGTACTTGCGGCAGTTATAGTAATGAACCCGAATTATATGTCTAAGCCTATGGCTATGGCTATACCTATGTACGAAACCAAGACGGTTCAAGTAAGAGCGGAAGTACCGGCTGAAGCTGCGGCTAAGATGTCTGATGGGGCTAAGACTGCTTACTCGGTTATATACCCAGCAATGAAGCAGAAGTTAAAAGAAAAGAATAAAAACTTTGTTATTACTGATAAACCAACGGCAACAGTATTTGTTTTTAGCCCTGATGGTAAATTGGTTTTGGATAGTAAAGTATTACTTGGTCTGCAAGAAGGGGACTACTTCAAAGGCGATAATGAAATACCTACTAACCGTATAACTCCTGCTGGCGGATATACTTTAGCATTACGTGATGCTGCTCGAGGTGTAACGGATAACGGTGGGGATGAGAAAAGAACTGCTGGGCATTATGACTTTGGCAAAGTATTTGTATTAGATAAAGCCATTGAAGGTAAAGCTTCTGTAACTCTGTTTCATTCTGTATGGACGCACGAAAAAGATGCTAAGCAACGTTTAGCCGCATTAGAAAAACCGGGCGCTGCAGACTCACGCTATTCCTTTGGTTGTATTAATGCGCCCAAGCCAGTCTATAAGTATTTGCTAGATACCCAGCAAGATCGTATGGATGGTGCACTGCTTTTTGTTGTGCCTGAGAACCCAGCCAATACGATGGACTTTATCAACGGCAAAGCAACGGCTTCAAAAGATCTTACTCGTATAAAGATAGAGCCATTAACTACGGAAATAAAAGAAAGAGTACCTACAACTCCGGGTGAAAAGAAAGCTACCAATGAAGCTAAGGCTATTACTAGAGAAGAAGAGTCTGGTACGTTGCCAGCAGGTATTGCTTTTGCAGGTGCTATTGCAGCACGTAGACGTAAGAAGGGTGAGAAGAATAATGAAGGTGTAGTTGTAGATAAAATAATTGATGGTACTTTAGATGTAGAAGCTGCTAAGAAAATGACGTTGTCTGATCTAGCTTACTTAACAGGTCAAGCAGCACAGATAGTTGCAGATGAGCATTCAACAGATACTGACTACGACTTACAAGATATGCGCACGCTGCCTGAGGCCCTTGAACATATTATGGATACTGGCACGCCATTAGATGCAGGGCTAGCAGAAATTCTATTACAGGGTGAGAACTTAAAAGCAGCAGAGAAAGTTGAAGTACACACTGTATTACCAGATGCAAACTACAACAATAACTTCTTAGATTTCTTACAAGAGGAATTAAAAGATGCTAAAGGTATGTTTGTACCTAATGATGCTCGTAAGAAAGGGTTTATATTATTAGCACATCCTAGCTATGGGCATACTGGATTTAATAGCTTAACGATACTCCATGAGGGTGTACACGCAGTTACTAGTATGAAGATAGAGTACGTTCAGAACATGATAGAGCTGGGTCGTGAAAGCGAAGTAGACCCTAAACTCATGGATGCCTATAAGTCATTAGAAGATTTAATGCAGAAGGCAGAAACAGAATACCAAAACAATAAGACCCCAGAACTAGAAAAGATACATGAAGCTGGTGCGTTTAATGACGTGCATGAGTTTGTTGCATACGGTATGACTGATTCTAATATGAAGGCATTCTTGTTACAGATGCCCGGTACTACCACTAAGACATCAGGCTTCTCCTCGTTTGTTAATGCTTTAATGAAGCTGCTAGGTATAGACCCTAAGTTACAAACAGGCTTTAAAGACTTTATTCTTACCACTAGCGAGCTAATGCAAGCTAAAACTCCATCGGCAGAAAAGATGGAAGCAGCAAGCAAGGGTAACGAAACCCTAGTAAAGAAGGCAAAGAAACAAGTAGACGAAACAAAAAGGGCAACAGCAAACTTAGAAGCTGCTCAAGAAGGCTCTGAAAAATATGGTGCGCTTAATGATTTAATTGAAGTAGCTCGTGACCCTAGCGTTATTAAAGACATGTTGGTAGCTTCATGGGAGGCTATGTCTATACCTACGCTCAAAGGTTGGCTAAACACTATGCCTACTGACGTTATAGTTAGCATTGGTACTGAAGCTGGTATAGGTAACTTAAAACAAGTATATAAAGACATACGTAATATTGGGGCATATCGTCGTCGTCAAGTTAAGCGCATGACTGAAATTGCTAAGCCTTGGATCAGGTTAAAAACTAAAGAACGTAATAAGTTAGCGGACATAATGTTGTTCTCTACGGATATACAGATCGACCCTAGCAAAGATACGTCTAACCCTACGTTGAATCGTATGTGGAATGCGCTTGACCCTAAAGCAAAGACTATATACAAAGAGGCAAGAGACTTCTATAAGAATGCATTTAATATGTTTAATGCGTTAACCATGGAGCGTATAGACAAGTCTAACCTAAAGGGTGACATCAATGACCCTACGACAGAAAAAGGCAGAGTAGCTCAAGCAATTAGAGATACTTACCAAGCGTCTAAAAATATCGAACCATACTTCCCTTTAATGCGTCAAGGTCCATACTGGGTAAGCTTTGGTAAGAAAGGTAACTACGAGTTTTACATGTTTGACAGTGCTTATAAGCGTAGTAGATTTATCAGTAAGCACATGAGAGACCTCGCTAAGAAAGGCGAGAAGCGTAGCTTTGCAGAAATGCAAGCAGATGGTGCTGCGGAAAAAGGTAATGATGTAGCACAACTACAAGAGAAAGCTGCAGCGGCATCACCAATGTTAAAGAAGTTGTTTGACTCTGTAGATAAGATGAACCCATTAGATATGAGTGTTGATGGTAAGTCTAGTTTAAAGTCAGACATATTCCAAATGCATTTAATGTCTTTGCCTGAAGGTACGTTCCGTAAGCAGTTCCTACACCGTAAGAAAGTACGTGGTTATGGGCATGATATGTTGCGTAACTTTGTGGTGTCAGGTGTAAGAATATCTGCGCAGCTAGCACGTACCAAGTATGCTCCTAAGATTGAGTTAGGCTTAAGTGCAGCAAAAGATTCTATAGACAAGATGCCTAATAAAGATAGGCTTAATATGTTTATAAGGGAAATAGAGTTACGAGCAAAAGATATTATTGATCCACCGCAGGATGATTCGTGGTTTACTACCTTTAGTAAAGTTGCAAATGCCGGTGTGTTTGTATATACATCTACATCCATAAAAACATCAGTCAATAACTTGTTCAGCTTTGCAACTAATGCTGTCCCTACTATGGCTAAGTATTACGGCGAGGGAGCTACTATAAAAGAACTAGGCTCTGTGTTAAAAGCCGTAGCTTTAGGTAATTTGGTAGGAGTTACAAGGAAACATTCGGATGGTAGGATTAGCTATACATGGCCTTCTTTAGCATCGTCCAAAATCGTTCGTAGCGATCCTAGATTGATTGCCGCTGTAGAGTACATGGAAGACATGGATATTGTAAAACAAAGCCAAACGTACGATATCTTGCAAGCTAGAAAAGGTGCTGCCGCTTCTAAACCAGCCGCTGCTTGGGATGGGTTTGTTATGGCTATGGGTATGCCATTCCAAGGTACAGAACGTATAGTACGTGAAGCTATGTTTATATCTGCTGTCAAGCTTGGGCTAAATAAAGGAATGCCTCTGCAAGAAGCGCTTGATAAAGCAGTGGAAGTAACAGATGAAGCTTTATATAACTACGACAGCGAGAACATGCCTCGTGCAATGCATAAACCGGGTATCAGATTTCTTGCTGCACTAAAACGCTTTAGCTACTTTACAACTATTTACCACCTACGTAATGCAGCACAAATGCTTAAACCTTTAAAAGGTGAGACTCGTCGTGGCGCTGCGTATGCATTGTTTGGTTCTATGGGTATGACGGGCTTAGTAGGTGCTGGTATATATCAAGCGTTTGGGGTAAGTACTTTAGTTGGTATATATGGGATGCTGCAAGGGTTATGGAATCTAATCCATGGGGATGATGAGGATGACGAAGGCGATCCTGACAAAGCGTTGAAAGAAATGAGTTTCCAACGTTGGTTTAACACCGTATACCTACCGCAGCAATATGGTGACGTTATGATTGGGGATACTAAGTTAAGCGATATCCTCAGTTCAGGTGCTTTAAGTGCATTTACTGGATATGATTTCTCTAGTGGTTTATCTCAAGCCAACCTATGGTTTAAAGATGTGCCGGGTGTTAGTACCGATAGTAATCCACTTATGAATATGGTAGACGTAGTAGGCTTACCCGCTTTATCTGTAATGTCTAATATATACCAAGGTATTCAAGACTACGTAGAGGGTGACAAATTAAAAGGCTTAGAAAAGATAAACCCCGCAGCTCTTACACGTAACCCAGCCACAGCATATAGATATGGTACAGAAGGAGTAGTTACTAACCGTATGGACGTTGTTAAGTACGCTGATGAGTTTACGACTATGCAGTTAATGATGAAGGCTTTAGGGTATAACACCACAGGTTTGGCAGAAACATTAAACATGAACTATGTTATATCCCGTGAAAAAGCAGCTATAGAATCACAGCGAAACAAATTACTTGACTTGTACTATAAAGCAGAAGTGCGTGACGACGAAGCTATGTTAGAAAAACTTGAGACTAAGATTGATAAGTTTAATGACATGTACCCTGCTAAAGACTTAGAAATAAGGGGTAAAGATATAAGAGAGTACAGAGATAGCCGTAAGGAAGCAGCTAAGAAATCTGACTATGGACTAACAGTAGAGAAGAAGTTTGACCTGTTTGATCCACTAAGAGATGAAGGTATTGATAAATTAATAAAACAATCTAAGGATTATAAATAAAAAACCCCCGGACGAACCGGGGGCGAAGTTCTCTGTGAAGGAGAATAAACGACTAAAAGGAGCTAACTAAAAGCCGTTGAGAAATAGTATAGCCTAAACTCGCCAGACGCGCACACCTTGCACACCGTCCTCGATTACAACTTTGATAACCACGTTCATCTGTAGTCGGTTCGTTATAAAGGTTATTTCTTCCTCAGCGGCTTTGGTATCCAAGCAAGGGATAAAGAACGAAGTCCCCGGCTTGAATGCTTTCCAATTAATTTGGTACGGTATCCCCTGCACTCGCATCTAAATAATCATCCACGCTAATGAAGTCTGGTGTATCACAGTTAAACTGCATTACATGAACAGGTGGTCCTTTAATCTTAGTACCTGTAGTCATGCGACGTGTAGTGCTTCCCTGATATACCCCACGAGCTGTAAGCTGCTTTAAGGTGTCCTTGTAGTTAACCTGACGTTCTACGCAGTCATCTCTAAAGTGCTTGGATACAATAAACATCTTCTTAGTATCTGGCTCATACCGTATAACTAATTCACCGTATGGTTCTTGCAGTGGTGCAGGGGCTAACTTAGTCCTAGCATCTGTCTCACCATTAACGATTAGGATATTACGCAAGTGACGGTTCATGTAGTCACCAACGATGTTAGAAGCGTCATCAACTGGAGCAACAGTATCCTCACGAACATCACGTACCATCGTAGTAGCCCACTTATAAATTGCTTTCATGTCGTAGTTAATTAAACCTAACGACTTAGCAATCAAGCCACCTGTGATATTACATGCTACGACTGCTGACCAGAAACGCTCACGCTGAGTAAGACGTAACTCTTTATCAATCTTAGCTTGTACTTCGAGGAGGTTACGGATAGCTTCTTCTCTATTAGCTACTAACCATTGTGCGTAGACATCACCTGCATGTCCGTAGTTCTGTAGAAGCTCGTGGTCAAATATACGCTTGCCCTCTTCGGTAGATATAGCATCGCTGTAGCCAATCTCATACTCGATGAAACGCATACGCTCACCGTCAGGTGTAGCCTTTAAGGAACCTAACTTCTCATAGAAGCTGGCATTAGCACTGGAGAGGGA
>JAUKPQ010077541.1:6144-20851 GCA_032273045.1 Chloridella minuta | reverse complement strand
TTACTCGCAGATACACAGATCATGAAAGACTTGAGCAAACAAGTTTTTGACGTTAGTACAGCAGAAGGTCGTGATGATGTTGCAAACTTTGCCGCAGACAGACTGGCCGTTCATGGCAAGTATATGTGGCAGTTAAAGAGTTATTTGAAAGACGCAAGGGCATGAGCAATGGCACAAGACCATAACGACATTTACAGTATTGTAGAACGACTCCGTGTTCTTGAAGAGGGCTTAGACAAGAATCAAAAGAGTGTTAACCAACTGTCGGCTACATTTAAACCCAAAACTGTATCAGTATTGACATCTCCTAAAGATCCTAAAAATCCAATGGCTGGCAAGTTAGTGGGCGGTTGCGAAGAAGCTGAAGATAAAGATAACGCTGTGTTAGAAGCTGAAGTATCCGAAGATGTATTGGATAAAGTTAAAAAATCATTTACAGACTTTATTAAAAGTGTAGAAGATAAAATTGAAGATTCTGACATTAAAGAAAAGAAAAAAGGCGACAGCGACATCAAGCAAAAAGACAAGAAGGATCGAGACTTGGTTGCTAAAGAAAATCAAGAAGTCGATGACTACGAAGATGATCAAGAAGACTTGCCTAGCGACTATGCTTATCAACGTGGTGAAAGCCCGTATGATGCACCAGAACCACAATTAGAATCTCACCCAGTTAAAACCCTAACCAATGAATGTGGTATTTGGGAAATGCACGGTAACGAACACGATGGATTTGAAGTTCGTCGTGCAGGCCGTAGCTTGCCTACCAGATTTAAAAACTTAGACGAAGCTGAAATGGCCGTCGAAATGTTTGCACATCATCGTCGTAAATCCGACGAGTCACAAGATTACATGGAAGAACGATAAAAATGTTTGCATTAGACCTATTCAACAACGATTACGAACGACGCCTCGCAGAAGGTGCTGTTGACCAATTGGAACAACGTCGCATTGACGACTTGGCTATGAAAATGGACGACTTGGTTGCTCGTGCAAAACAGGTTAAAGATCCTGAACACAAGGCTGCATTGGTCAAAGAATTCCAAAAAGTTAAAGCTGAACGTGATAGTCATTATAAAATCAAAGATGAGTGCATGGGCTACGGTAGTCTAGGTGAAGAAAATGTCAACGAAGGCGCAATGAAAGACATGCTTTGGGATCTGTCAGACCGTATGGACCGTGATCAATTTATTGATTATACCACTACTGAAATGGGGCTTGATGCCGATGAGATGGCTGAATTTTGGGACAACATTCATGGCCCAATGGATGAAGCCAAGTGGGATCCATTTACAGGTGGTGATTTTAGTGATACCCATGACATGAATCATTTACCCAGCAACGATGCAGAAGGGCCTGATTCTAAAGAACAAGCTACACTATTCAAATCCATGATACAATATTATAGCAATGATGCACTAGTATCACGAGCATTGGATGATTTGTATAGAGTTACCCTAGGCGGTAGCTACTACGATTCGACTACAAGCCCAGAAAAATATTTGGGCACTATAGAAAACCAAAGAACTGGAAAAACAGAAAAACGCTATTTCAAAAGTAAAGAAGATGCTTATCGATATGCAAAGGGATACAATGCTGTTCTAGTCAATCTTGAAAAGATCAATAATCAAGAAGATACTTCAGATTTAATCACATTACCAGTAATGTTGGGGTTAGGAGACCATAAGAAAAAATGGATGTTGAAATTTCCATCAGAAGATTACGCACAGAAATGGGAGTTTACACATAAGAATGCGGCACAAATTCAATGGCCAGCCGGGCATGGATTGGCAGAAGCAGGAAATGCCCAAGCCAAAACCGATGACGCTCTTCTTGCCTATTGGGAAAAAGTCAAAAGAGAAAAACAATCAGGAGTCCAACGTTCAGTTCCTACAGAAAAAATTCCAGGCAAAGCGGACTTGCTCAAAGGCAAGGGTCGTAAGTACTACGAAAACCAAAAAAAAAATTCTGAACAAGTAGCCGAAGAAAAAGCATCTTGGGACTATGACCTGCGTAACAACCCGTGGCATGTGACCGATGTCGATCCTGTAACTGAAACAGATTTTGAAGTGGCACTACAAGGCCCGGACAATAAACAATTAAACTTTATTATACGTCCCATAGATTTTATAGAACAGCAAACTCAGCGTTTCCAAATTGACAGTATGGATGTCAGAGACCTACAGTCGGGTAAAACCATGCACTGGAACACCGGGTCAAACATAGGCCATTGGATACTGATATTTGATGCCATTGACGAATATTTCTGGCAGAGCAAGCCACTACAACAGCAACTAAGAAACATCATTGACCACTATCTAGAGGGTGGTGAACAAGGTAAGAGTCCTGACCTAATGCCAGGTCTATCGGACCGTCCAAGTAATGGCACTAGTATATCAGCAGACCGTTTTATCAAAGCTCATGACGATATGAAAAAAGTCACTGGACAAAAAGAATTAGACGAAAAGAAACTAGGACAGCTTCGTCCTACATTAGGTTCTGCTCGCGATATGGGCAAGAGTGTCAAGAAATTTAGAGCACAACGTGGCCTAGACGAAAGTCAACAGTTACACCAAGGTGATCCTGTTGTGGTCACAGCACCCAATGAGTTTGAAGGTGCCACCGGCGAGATTTATGATTTTGCACCAAGTGGAAAATTTGTCATTGTTAACTTGTACAATCACGGCAAACACAGTATGCATCTAAGTGATGTTGAATACAATCAATATGCAGATACTCAAGCAGAAGAAGATGACTGGTACGACGATCAAGAAGATACTATGGAAGGCTGGAGTAACAAGATGGTTGCTCGAAGAACTGGGCAAAAGCCAACACCATATTCCGTTTTTATCAAAGGCAAAGAATGGAAGAGTTTTCCAGACGATGATCATGCAGAAGCTGTAGCAAACAAGCTAAGAGCCAAATTCCAAGCCGAAGGCCGTGATCCCGGTGTTATTACTATTGCTGCTACTGACTATGATAAAATGGCAGAAGAACAAAAGCCAGCAGGCTGGGGCGAGTTTCCACCAAAGCAGGAAATTACAATCGTTCCTCCTAAAAAATTAAAGTCTGGTGAAACATATCAGGACCAAAACAAGTACTGGCAATCACAAGGTCAAGCACCTATCTATAAAACAAACGAAGCAGGTAGCCCAGCCCAGCAGGCCGCTATTGCTATTAGTAAGAAAAAAGAGCAAGGTGTTACAGAAGCAGATCCTAATGCACCTTATACACCAAGTCCAGCTAAACCGTTTCGCAGTCCAAGAGGTTTTAATAAACAAGGTACAGGTGTAGGCGACCGGTTAGCACAACTAAATCGTGCTGAGTTAGCAAACATAAAACCAAGTACAGGCACACCAGTTCCAGGCAAAGAATTTGCTCAAGGTGTTTTGAAAGATTTAAAGAAGGTGAATGTAAAAGAGATCAAAGCAGATCCAACAGGCAGTTGGGTAGTGTACAACGGTAGCAAAGTCAAGCGTTTCAAGTCACATGGCGGTGCCAAGGCCTATGCTGAGAAGAATGGCGGCAAGGTTGCATCAAGCGAGTTCTATGCTGATAAGATTCAAAAGCAAGGTGTGGCGGAAGGGCAACAACCAATGAATCGTAATGCTGTAATACAAAAACTTGAAGCTATCTACACCAAACTATACCAAGACGAAGATCCAGAAAGTTATGATCTTCCTGCAGCAGTTGATTACTGGCACAGTTTACCCGCAGATCAACTTGCTATGGAATTTGAAGATGCAATTGATAGATTAAAACAATCACGCGGTAGTATTGATGAAGCACAAACAGATTACCAAAAACGTCGTCAGCGTGAGCGTGATATTGATGCAGGCAAGCCTGTACCAAAGCAACGTGAACCACGCATGACTGATTATCAAAAGAAACGTGCTCAACAGAAAAAAGAATTAGAGTTGGGTGAGAGCCAAGACACAAGTGGAGTCGAGCAGGCTATCCTACGTCGTATCATGGTTTCACACACAGACTTGCTAAAACAGTTTGGTCCACAAAAAGTCATGCAGGCAGCCGAAGAAGTTGCTTACAATGTAGGCGATGTGGATGAAATTGGCTCTAGCGATGTTAGTGCTTATGTCAATCAAGTAAGACAGATCCTTGGTGCCTGATGAGAGCCAGTGACTTTGAAGTTCGAAATCATGACAAGTTAGATTCAATACTAACTGAGTTATGTTCTTTGATAATTCAAGGTCAAAAGAAAACAAAACAAGATCTGGGCATGGTGGCGGCTGCTGTGCTAGACCCAAATAATAATTGCGTAGTAGGTATTAACTATCCTACTCAAAATGGGCAACGTGTTCACGCAGAACGTGCGGCCATTGATAGTTATACAGCTCGTTTTGGTCCTATTCCTACTGGTAGCATTATCATCACAACATTAAGTCCGTGCTGTCATCCAATGGCAGAACGAGAAGGCGACAACTGTCAAGATCTTATTCAACAACACGGTGTACATAAAGTCTATTGTGGGTACAAAGATCCTACACAAGAGCCCGAAGGCAAAACATTCCATACCCAATGCACTCGTAATCCTAAAATTCAAGCACTATGCAAGGCATTTGCTGATACCTTCTTAAAAGATAAACTAGATGAATTAAGTTTCTTGGGTAGCCCATGTACCAAAGACTGTTCAGGTCATCGTGCTGGCTATGCTTGGAGCCAAAGCAAAGGCGGCCAAGTAGCACAGAGTCCATTCAGTCCTAGTTTCAATAATGGTAGCCAACTACATGTGGATGGCAAGTAGACCCATGAACCAGTATCCAATATTTCCAGAACAAAACGGTGAAGAGGATTATAAACTTAATCCTTACGCACCAGTCTAAACACCTACCTTAGGACCTTATGGTCACGGTGTGCCCGGCTGCTGGGCTACTGACATATGGGAGTCGTGCCCCGGAATGTGTTAGTTAAAGTGAGCTCACCCTTGTAGCTAGATAATTAAAGCTATATGAGTGTGTCTAAAGTTTATTTCCAAAATACTAAGTTTCCTATCAAGTCCTGGCAAGGCAACTACTGTCTAAGTCCATTTGTTATGGTACAGATCACAATTGATGGATCTGTTAGGCTATGTGGTTGTGGGGCCTGGATGCCCATCACAGTTGGTAACATAATTAAAAACACCCTTGTTGAAATTTTATCTTCACCCGTAGCACAACAAGTAAGACAAAGTATAATTGATGGCACCTACGAATACTGCAACGAAAAACAGTGTGGTGTAATCATCAACAATCAATTAAACACCATTGACACAGTGCCACCTAATATACTTCCCCTATTGGATGATTCTTCCAAGTTTGTTATGCCTTACGAAATTAGTCTACACGGGGATCAAATTTGCAATCTCAGTTGCCCTAGTTGTAGAACTCACGTAATTAAAAACAGTCCAGAACAAGAACAACATCAAGTTGCGTTAGGAAATTTAATTTATAAAAATATTTTTTCTCAACCCACTGATCAACGTATTCATTTAATGGTCAGTGGTACCGGTGAAATATTTGCCAGTTCTATGTTGCTAAATTTTTTAAACAGTATAGATACTACAGCATTTCCAAACTTGGCATTAAGTCTTAACACAAACGGATTGTTAGCCCAAAAAAATTGGCATCGCATACAGCACTTAGAAAACAATATTCATAAGATTGCCATTAGTGTTGATGCCTGCGAAGCTGACACATATGAACAACTTCGACGTGGAGGTTCCTGGAAACAGCTATTATCATCAATGAATTTCCTTCAGGATCGTTGCGCCCAAACAGGTGCAAAATTTCATGCTCGTATGATTGTGCAACAACAAAACTATCAACAGGCTGTAGAATTTTATGATTGGTGCAAAACATGGAACGTTGATATAGTAGAGTATTCGCAAATAAACAATTGGGGTACCTGGACACCCGGCGAGTTTGCCCAACACAATGTATTTGATACCTTACACCCAGAACATCAACAACTTAAACAAACAGTATCCAATCTCAGACAATTGCCCGATGTTTGGTTTGAAGGAATGGCATTATAATTTGGTTGATTAACAACTTGACATTGCCTAATTATCATGTATAATAGTAAGACTTACTTAGGAGATTCACATGTCAGATCGCGTATTCACAGCAGACCAAACAAACAAACTTACACAAATTATCAATGAAGGCATGAGTGTTATGTCTGAAATTGAAACTCTCACAGGCGGCCTTAACGACACAGTTAAAGCCATTGCAGAAGAATTAGATATCAAGCCAAACATTCTCAAGAAAGCTATTAAGCTGGCACACAAGAGTGAATTTGGTCGTGAGCAACAAGATCACGAATTGCTTGAGCAAATTTTAGTTCAAGTTGGCAAAACTTTATAATTAATGCAAATTCAAGTTTGGTTCTCCAACGACAAATATGTAGATATTCGGTTATTTGATAACAGTACTGTTGCTAAATGGTTTTTGCATTTTCAAAAACTCAGTTTAAATAATTTCTACGATGCTCGTCCAATTTGCAATTTTATAGATTGTCATCAACCAGATGTAACATCAATAGATAATTTTTGGAATAGTATTTTAGATACCCTAGATAAATTATCCAACATGGGTTATAAAATACCATTTCAGATACCAAACGCATTTGACTACAAACAATCAACTTTAAATTTATTACACAGATTTTTTACATATAATGCTGCTTGGTATTGGAAAAATAAAAACAATCCTACTGTACCAAATCCGTTTGACAACAATTTTAAATTGTCAAAAGAGATCAGTTATCCTGAATGGCTAGGACTGATTGATAACATTAATGCTGCGGTTCATCGTCTTGAAAAATCCACAAACTTAACTGATAATAAAAAATTTATTCTTGAAGAATTACCAGTTACTGCTATACATGTTAACCCATCATCTAGAGCACCAACAGACCTAAGCCCTTGGTTATCATTTACTGAAGAAGAACAACAACTTAACTATACGTATTTTGATAGTAATTTGCCACTGGTGGTATTGGACCTATCAATTTTGGGAAAATGTGTATTACAGAGTTTTGCAGAAGATGATGATTTAAATGCTGAAGATTGCACAGGCAGACTAGGGTCATATGGAGGATTTTTTGTTGACCTAACCGATAACAGAAAAAAGATTTATCAATCTGAACAATTTAAAAATTGGATAGCAAAACACAATAGAGATGTTGCCTCTTTGCCGCTGGAATTTCCAATTGGCCATGTAGAAAACTATCAAGATGTGTTACAATGGATCAACCAGCATTTAAAATTTAAAAAAATAATGTTTGTCGACTAAAGCGATAATTACATTATGAATCGCTCACTTACGAGCATGAATCACGGCTAACCGGCCATAAACGGAGAAAAATTTGAGTTATGTAGATGCACTATTTGATCGTGAACACGATCGTATTCACGTTGTAGAACGTAAAAATGGCCAGAGAGTCTATCAAGAGTTTCCAGCAAACTATGTATTCTATTACGAAGACAATCGTGGCAAGTTTCAAAGTATTTTTGGCACGCCAGTTAGCAGATTCAGCACACGCAACAACAAAGAGTTTCGCAAAGAAATTCGTATACAGTCAGGTAAGCAACTGTATGAATCTGATATTAACCCAATCTTCCGTTGCCTGGAAGAAAATTTCAAAGGTGTTGATGCACCACGTCTAAACGTAGCGTTTTTTGACATCGAGGTCGACTTCGACCCTGAACGTGGCTTTAGTCCTCCAGCAGATCCATTTAATGCTATCACTGCTATATCAGTTTATCTGCAATGGCTAGAGCAGATGGTTACTTTGGTAATTCCTCCCAAGCACATGAGTCGTGAAACTGCTGAAGAGATTGCCAGCAACTTTGAAAACACAATGGTATTTGATAGTGAAGCAGAACTGTTAAAAACTTTCTTAGACTTGATCGAAGATGCAGATGCATTGTCAGGATGGAATAGTGAAGGCTTTGATATTCCGTACACAATCAATCGTATCACTCGTGTGTTAAGCAAAGACGACACACGACGTTTCTGTTTATGGAATCAATATCCTAAGAAGCGTATGTTTGAACGCTTTGGTGCAGAAAATGAAACATATGATTTGATTGGTCGTGTGCATATGGACTATATGCAACTGTATCGCAAGTACACATACGAAGAACGCCATAGTTATAGTTTAGATGCTATTGCTGAATACGAGCTAGGTGAAACTAAAACTGTATTTGAAGGTACCTTGGATCAATTGTATAACCAAAACTTTAAAAAGTTTATTGAATACAACATTCAAGATACTATGATTCTGGCCAAGTTGGATAAGAAATTAAAGTTCTTGGATCTTGCCAACACACTAGCACATGAAAACACAGTGCTACTACAAACTACAATGGGTGCTGTGGCTGTAACCGAACAAGCCATTATCAATGAAGCTCACGAACGTGGAATGGTTGTGCCTAATCGCAAGGAACGCTATAGTGATGAAGACACACAAGCGGCTGGTGCGTATGTGGCATATCCAAAGAAAGGCATTCACGAATATATTGGGTCCATAGACATTAACTCACTATATCCAAGTGCGATTCGTGCCTTGAATATGGGAATGGAAACTATTGTCGGACAACTGCGCCCGGTCATGACTGATCGTTATATTAACGAGAAAATGGCCAAAGGAGCCAGCTTTGCTGCCGCATGGGAAGGCTTGTTTGGTAGTTTAGAATACGAAGCAGTAATGGCCACAGAAATAGGCACAGAAATTACCATTGACTGGAAAGATGGCGAAGAGTCAGTACACAGTGCAGCAGAGGTATGGAAGATTATTTTTGATAGTAACCAACCCTGGATGCTCAGTGCTAACGGCACTATCTTTACTTTTGAAAAAGAAGCAGTTATTCCTGGCTTATTAAAACGTTGGTATGCTGAACGTAAAGACATGCAGGCCAAATTGAAAGAATGTAAAAATGCAGATGATGAAGAGTATTGGGACAAGCGTCAACTTGTTAAAAAGATTAACCTCAACAGTCTCTATGGTGCTATTCTTAACCCTGGTTGCCGTTTCTTTGATAAGCGTATTGGTCAGTCCACAACTCTTACTGGACGTGCGATTGCTAAACATATGGATGCGTATGTAAACGAATGTATCACTGGCAAGTACGACCATGTAGGCGAATCAATCATTTACGGTGACACTGACTCGTGTTACTTTACTGCATATCCTGTGCTCAAAGAAGAAATTGAAGCGGGTCGTATGACATGGAGTAAAGAAACAGCGGTGGCATTGTATGATAGTATTGCTGATCAAGTGAACGATAGCTTTCCAGGATTTATGGAACAGGCATTTCATGTGCCACGTGAAATGGGCAGTGTGATCCGTGGCGGTCGTGAAGTAGTTGCTAGCAAAGGTTTGTTTATTACCAAGAAGCGTTATGCAGTAATGATCATTGACAAGGAAGGCAAACGTCAAGACGTCAACGGTAAGCCAGGCAAAGTCAAAGCTATGGGCCTAGATCTTAAGCGTAGTGATACTCCTAAAGTTATTCAAGAGTTTTTAAGTCGTATCTTGGATGAAATTTTGATTGGCACAGGGCGTGAGCAAATCATTGAACAGATTCGCGAGTTTAAGTACATCTTCAAAGAACGTCCAGGTTGGGAGAAGGGTAGTCCAAAGCGTGTCAACAACTTGACCAAGTATGCCAAGGAAGAAGAACGCTTAGGTAAAGCCAACATGCCCGGACATGTTAGAGCAGCTATCAACTGGAACAACCTACGTCGTATGAACAGTGACAAGTATAGTATGCAGATTGTTGATGGTATGAAGACTATTGTATGTAAGCTCAAACCCAATCCATTGGGATGGACCAGCATCGGCTATCCCACAGATGAACAACACATTCCGCAATGGTTTAAAGAGTTGCCATTTGATGATACTACCATGGAAGCTACAGTAGTTGATCAAAAGATTGACAATTTGCTAGGTGTGTTAGAATGGGATCTAGCGTCGGCTACTAATACTGAAAACACTTTCCAAACTTTATTTGAGTGGTAATATGAAACTTAGTGAACTTGTAGCGTTTCGTACTCAACTTGCGTCTTTGTCAATTACGCCTACTGAAAATCTGGCCAACTTAGAAATTGAAAAGATTCTTCTTGGTATAGAAACTCAAGGAGAAAATGTTGGTCAGCAGTTAGCAATTTTAAAAAATGATCACAGTGCAATAATAGAAAAATTTCAAAGCTTTGAACAAGATCTCAATGCACTTAAAAAAGATATTGACGCAATTATTGCCGAGAATGAAAAAGTTTGGTTTGAAAAAAGTCGTAAACAATATCAAAACAAACTTGCATTAGATCTTAGTCAAACTATACTAGAACGCAGACTAAGTTTAACTGATGAAGAGCAAGAACTTTTTCATTCTAGGGTATCACTATACACAAGTTGGCAACGACCGGGTCTGATTATCAGGCCAGGGCGTGAAACTCTTATCAATCAAATGGTTGATAGCGATCCGTTGTATCTGGTAGATCGTCGTAGTGACTTACTTGAGCCGTCGATAAACGGTTTTAATCCAGTTTATCAAAATCGTCTATGTGTATATGTGGTCAAAGAAGATATCAACACAGAAATGTTACAAGCATTGCCTGACAATCAATTTGGTATAGCCTTGGTATATAATTTTTTCAACTATTGTACATTAGAAGTTATTAAAAAATATCTTACTGAAATATATGACAAATTACAGCCAGGCGGCTGTGTAATTATAACCTACAATGACTGCGATTACTGGCAAGGTGTAGTATTAGTTGAAACAAATTTCTGTACCTATACTCCTGGGCATATGGTACGAGATATTGCTTGCCAGATTGGTTATGAATTTTTACACACAATTGCAATCAATCCTGCCAACACCTGGGTTGAACTAAAGAAACCTGGAGTGATGACTAGTTTGCGTGGCGGCCAGTTACTGGCCATACCTAGTGCCAAACCCGAAGCAATCGAATTACATCGCCTAAGGTCATTGGCTAGAGAATTTAAAATGACCACAGAAGAAATCATAGCACGATACAAAAAAGAACAACTGATAGATCTGATTATTACAAGTGGCAAAGAAAATCTGCTCTAATCCGTTGCAAAATCTAAATAAACCCTGTACAATTAACTTTAAGGAGAATTACACATGAGAGACCATTTATTAGACTTAGTAGAACACACACATGACCTGGGCGTTATCGACCTGGTTAAGATTACTGGCACAGACAAAGAAACAGTTATTTCTGGATTAGCCGAAGACCGTAGTGTAGTAGTAGAAGGCGCATTTGCCGGCCCGGTAGCAGACTTTATTGGCAATTTTGGTATGCCTAATTTGAGCAAATTAAAAATTCTTTTGAACTTGCAAGAGTACAGAGAAAATGCCGAGTTGGCATTGACCAAGAAAGATACAGGTGTAGCCGACGGTATCAACTTTAAAAATGCCGCTGGTGACTTTAAAAACAACTATCGTTTTATGGCATCAGAAATTGTCAACGAAAAACTCAAGACTGTCAAGTTCAAAGGTGTTAATTGGAACATTGAGTTTGAACCAACTGTGGCTAGTATTCAACGTTTGAAGATGCAGGCACAAGCTAATGCTGAAGAAGTTAACTTCCAGGCAAAAACAGAAAACGGTGACTTGAAGTTTTTCTTTGGTGATCACTCAACCCACGCAGGTAACTTTGTGTTTCAACCTGGAGTAACTGGTACACTTAAACGTGCTTGGAGTTGGCCTGTTAAAACTGTGATCAGTATTCTTGATCTAACTGGTGACAAAACATTCAAGATTAGTGACGATGGTGCCGCAATGATTACTGTCAACTCTGGTCTTGCTACTTACAACTACATCCTACCAGCGCAATCTAAATAATAGATGACTCAAGATAACTTAACAGCTAAACAGCTTGGTAAAAACGGTCTCAGCGACATAGCCGTCTTTCTTCCAGCCATTAGTGGTTTCTATGCTACTTACATAGGCAAACAAAGAGATCCCGTAAACGGTCCTTATGTAGATCCAAAGACTCGCATGCCGGCAGGTATGAAAGATATGGAAATGATGAACTGGCTTAACAGTAGTAAAGGACTATTTCCATACAAGTGGAGTCTATACTCAGGTGGCCATGCCAACTTGGATCTTACCAAACAGGACTGGAGTGAAGATATGGTTCGTAGTCGTGAACCCGGTACTGTAATGCTAGGTGACTCAGGTGGATTCCAGATTGCCAAAGGCCTATGGGAAGGCGAGTGGCGTGACCCTACAAGCCCTGAAGTTTTGGCCAAGATGGCTGAACTTAAGGCCAAAGGTGTTGAGCATGTGTTGGATCTTAAACCAGATGGAACACCCAAGCACGACAAGAATGGCAACAAAAAGTATGCCAAAATTGATCATGTCAAGAACTATCAGAACTTGTTGGATGCGGCACAGAAGAAACGTGAAGCAGTTCTTAAATGGTTAGATGGTGTTGCCGACTATGGTATGACTCTTGATATACCAACTTGGGTCATACATGACAAGAATGCCAGCGACAAGTGCGGTATTACTACATTAGAAGAAGCAGTAGCAGCCACCAAGTATAACAACGACTATTACATGCGTTATCGTAAGGGTGCTAAGAATGGTGGCATGAAGGTACTAAACGTTTTGCAAGGTGCCAACCATGCTGATGCAGATCGTTGGTATGACACCATGAAACACTATTGTGATCCTACAGTGTATCCAGACACACACTTTGATGGATGGTCAATGGGCGGTCAGAACATGTGTGATGTACACTTGGTGTTGCGACGTTTGGTGGCACTTAGACACGACAACTTATTACAGGAGGGAATACATGACTGGATGCACTTTCTTGGTACGTCAAAACTCGAGTGGGCAGTATTGCTTACTGACATCCAACGTGCTATACGCAAATATGTCAATCCAAACTTCACCATATCATTTGACTGTGCGAGCCCATTCCTTGCCACAGCAAACGGACAGGTCTACCACCACATTGATCTTCCCCACAATGATAAATGGTGCTATAGGATGAGTCCTATTGCTGATGACAAGAAATATTCAACAGACACACGTCCGTATGGACAAGCAGTAGTAGCTGATGGTCTTGTTGATCATTTTGACGAAAGCCCAATCAGTCTACAGTTACAAATGAAAGATGTTTGTTACTATCAGCCTGGCATGCTAAACAAGATCGGCAAAGAAGGAAAGACATCGTGGGATTCTTTTAGCTACGCATTGTTAATGGGGCATAATGTTTGGATGCATCTAGAAGCAGTACAACGTGCCAATCGTGAATACGACAACGGATCGTTTCCTGCTATGATGTGGCATCAAAATGGTGATCATGCCCGATTCAAAGACATTGTAGACGCTATCTTTGCCACACCAGACCGTGAGGAAGCTGAAGCCATCATTGAACATTATGATCGTTATTGGATGGACATTATTGGTACCCGTGGATTCAAAGGCAAGAAGGCCAAAAATGCACACAGCCAATACAATGCCTTGTTTGAAGAAGAAACAGCACAAGGTGACAGCGAAGATGAAGTAACATTTGATCAAAACAAATTAGATGCATTAGAGGAACAATGACCGACCATTTACAACATAGATTAACTCATTTAGAAGAAGAACATGCTTATATCAACAAACGAATTGACGGTTTGGAAAGTACTGGTGTGTTTGATGATACAACCCTAGAGGTTTTGAAGAAGCAAAGGTTGCATTTAAAGGATGAACTTGTTAAACTAAGACTTAAACTTGCATACGAACTAGGCGCAGCTGAAAATGATTAGAGATGGACACAACAATGTAAGTTTCTTTGTAGGAACTGAAGTAGAACACACTCCTGCATTTGGACAACTTACACTATTTGTAGTGGGTCTACAGTCTATAGCGGATATCAAGAACGCACTTAAAACACACCGTGCTCTAGGCGGATACCTTGTTACTCATATTTACTTTGGTGCTAACCAAAGTTTTCCTAACCCAGAATACAACGATGCTCCTACCTGGCGAGATTGGGAAGGTATGATTAATACATTCTTGCAAGACGGACACTTATGCACACTTGATATTGATGTAAAGTGTGTAGAAGGGTTACTTGAATCACCATTGGTAGAGCATCACAATTTTATACCAATGATTAGTGTTAAACTTCCTTATATCAAACAACTAGGATACAATGCCACTATCAAACTTGATGACAAAGACTTTGCAGCAACAAACCCAGGCGTCTGGTGCCACAGCTTACACGACTTACAAAAGCGTGAGGTGTTCACTGACTGGTCTAAATACACCCAAGACGAGATTATCAAATGAAAAATCAATCTAAAGTTAAAGCATTTAAACTGGCTAGTCAATTGATCGGCTGTCAACTTCCTACTAACCAAGGAGGACATGCTGGTCGTGCTGTTGAAGATTTATTGCGTAATATGGGCGTGCCTATTAATACTGGCAAAGGTGCTGATATTTTAATCTACGGACTAGAATTAAAAACAAGAAAATTATCAGCAACAAGTCCACAAACAGTTGCTACTATAAGTGAGAGTGATGTTGCTATTACTCCTTATAAACTCAGTCCAATATATGCAAAGTTTCAACAACAACTAAGAGTTTATACCAATGATTTAGATATTATTGTTAATACCAAGGTAGTTGATTTTGATCAATTGCATATTCAGGAATAAGTAGAGGCTGCATACG
>JAUKPQ010077432.1:0-20856 GCA_032273045.1 Chloridella minuta | reverse complement strand
GCATTGACTGTTGGACATCCGTATAGATTAACTCGTAAAGATCCTAACTTTACAAAAATCTTCCTGGCGCTTAAAGGTAAGACGACAGCAGGACCTGTTGGTCAGTTGCCAATGGAATCGTTGAATGAGTTTGCAAGAGATGGCTTTGGGGACAACGGTGACAATCGTAGTAAGATACTTGCCGCAGTTAAACGTTTACTTGACAGCGGTAACAAAGTTGATTGGTTAGTACCGGGCCAGCGTGGGCATGTTGTCCGTGCCCAAGACGATGGTATTACTATGAAACGTTACGGTATGCCACGTAGTAAGATGCAATTCTTCTTGCCAATGAACTCGGACGTTCGCGACAATCAATATCAAATTAAACTAAAAGCACCCAAGCATTACGTTGTAGTAAGCTCCGGCGAACTAGAAGAAGCAGTAACAACTAAGTTACGAATTGGGGACGTCATCACTAATGCCAGTCAGGCAGTCAAAGCAGCCCAACAATTACATGCCAAGGTTGTTAAAACTGCCGCAGGCTATTACAAGATTGCACCTTTAGACGATCCCAGACCTGCTGTAACAACTAATGTGGACTATTATGAAGCACAACGTCGGTTAAACAAAGAGATTTTACAACTGTCCAGGGAAGTTCGCAAGATAGAAGACAAACATATGATTGAAAGATCAGCCGTATTTCGAGAATTGGACAAACTGTTCCCTGATAGCAAAAGAAGGACCATGGGGGCAGAAGAAGAAGGAGCCAAGTGGTTAAGAAAAGAATTGTGGGCACTAGATCAGAAATACTTTGAAACTCCAGAGTTCAAACAGTTGAAACAATCTATAGTTGATAAGAAACAAGAACTCAAAAATTTGGTTGATGCAAATAAACGGTCAGTTGAAATTGGCAGTGTATCGGAAGATGCAGCTGGCGTAGGTGTTGTTGCTACTAATAAAAAGATGGCAAAAGATCCACGTTACAGTATGAGCATTACTAAGGATGTTAAACCAAACACTCCAAAAGATATGTTACGTGCTTTCAGACTATCCGAGGATAGTGTTTCTGAAGATGACATGATGAAAATGATTAAAGAATTCTTGCCTGGCGCAATGAAGGATTTAAAACTTAAACGTTTGCCACATATCGTACTGCAACCGCATATCGAAGAAGAAGGCGGTCAGGCATCGTTTGGTCGTTTTGTTAATGAAGAGGAAAAGATATATCTCGGCATTGCTGATAGGCACCCTGTAGATATTTTAAGAACACTGGCCCACGAGCTAGTACACTTTAAACAATACGAAAATGATGAAATGTATCCGGGTGCTGGAGAAACTGGTAGCCCGATTGAAAATGAAGCACATTGGGTAGCTGGTATTATTATGCGTCACTTTAACAAAAAGTACCCTGATGCCATTAAATCTAAGCCGTTAGAATTAGGGAATACTAAATGAACGAAGTTGAATTGACTATAGATATAACATGTTATTACAGGCAAGCCCTATCAAGTTTAACTAATCCCTCTTATCGAGTTTTTGTTGACACCGACTTAATAACTGAACGTACATTTATTTGGGATAAAAACAGCACTATTATAAGAGAACATTTATTTGTAAATTTAGAACCAGGTGAACATCATGTTTATGTTAAAGTAGCCCCGACACACGAATTTAATGTCGGCGGTTTCAACGTTCGAAATGTAAAAATAAACAAACAACCAGCTAAGTTAGTATCTTCTACAGCTACTTGGAATGTATTCATCGTAGACTAATAAATACACTAATATAACGGAATTCATATATGAAAAGTTCACAATTTTTAGAAGAAGGTTTTGTAGAAGACGCTCACGAAGTGCATCAAGACCACGAAGTTCAAATGGCGCGTGCAGATTGCTTCCACGCCGCAGAAGATGCATTGGTTTTGCATAAAATGCTTCGAAGCGTTGGCGAAAGTCAAGGACTAGAAGGATGGGTTGCTGCTAAGATTACATTGGCTAGTGATTACTTAAAAACAGTTCGTGAACATTTAGAATATCAGCTAATGTCTGGCGGTATGGACCAAGCAGACGGAACTTCTCCGATTGATAGATTAATCTCCCCTGCTGCCATGCCTGTTAATGGACTACCAGTAGCAGAAGGCGCAACACTTAAAAAAGTAAAACGCGAATATAATCAAGCTGCAAAAGATGCAGGCGGCGATTGGGCGGGGTGTGGTAAGAAGATTGATACTATGAAGAAAAGTTTACGTCAAAAGGATGTAGACAAAAAGAAAGGTGTTGCGGAAGAGTGGAGTCAAAAATACAAGAACAGTATTAACTGCTCACACCCAAAAGGTTTTAGCCAAAAGGCACATTGTGCTGGCAAGAAGAAGCACAATGAAAGTATGATGACCATGGAGGCAGTGTGTCCTGATTGCGGTATGTGCGAAACACACGGCAACAACATGATGGAAGTTAAGCAACGCCTAGATGCTAAATGCTGGTCAGGTAAGCACAAAGAAGGCACTAAGATCAAAGGTGGTATTAGAGTCAACAACTGTGTGCCTAACGAAAGTGTAAATGAAATGGACAAGAGCCAAACTCCTCCAGGGCGTGACGGTAGCGGAAGCAATGATCCAGATGCCGGTAAGAAACAATATACTGCTAAAGCGACTACTCCTAAAAAAGTAACTAAGATGGGTGCTAATATACTTAATAAGTCATTTAAGGATGCACATACAAAGAAAGGCGTAAAGGAAATGTCCGCAGGCAGTGTTGCCACTGTAGTCAACCCAACTCCGAAAAACAAAGCCAAAGTAGGTTCACTATTCGGCGGCACGTACAAGCAATCTGCAAAGGCAAAATAATGTCTGACATGAAACGCCTACTAGAAGCCATGGACAGCATGGCCCAAGCTGAAAAGAAACCAACAGGACCCAAATTTCCTGGTTATTGGAAAGGTAAAGATCCTGCTAGTAAAGCAAAGGATAAAATGGTAGGTGGCTGCGAAGAAAGTATTCTTAAAGATTTGCATGCTTATTCTGAAAGTACAAGTCTTGAACGTAGAATAGAAGAAGCTTATAATAACTTTAAAGACGAAGAAGAATACGGACCAGAGTTTCAAGCCATGGTTAAACGTGTGGGCGACAAAGCTAAACAAGGCCCACTAAAAACAGTTTGGGACCCTGTCAAACGTGTATATAAAAATGTTCCAGTTAATCAAGAAAAGCAAGTTAAAGAATACGGCAACGCACAAAACCCAGATGCACAAGCAACTACACCAGGCGCTGGTGGTTCTTTACAAGCCGATAAAGAAAATGATGCTGGCGCACAACTTGGCGCGGCTGCTACACAAAAGAACATCGCTGCGTTAAAAACAATAGAACCTAATTTAAATCCGCAACTTGCTAACACAGCATTAGCAAAAACTGAAATACCAAATGCACAAATGTCTGGTGCCGAAATCGGACAATCTAAGGAACTAACAGGTCTATTAGAACCTGCTTTAAAAGATCCGCAAATAGGATCACAGCTAACTGCGCTATTACGCAGAGCAGGACAAATACAAAAGGCTAAGTGATATGAATTTATTTGATATGTATGGTTCTGAGAATCCAAAGCAACCCGTAGAAGAGGCTATTAGTAGAAGAGGCTTATTGAAAGGTATCGCAGGCGCAGGCGCACTCGGTACCAGCGGCGCTATGGCCAAAGGCGGCGGTGGTGGAGGTGGCGGTGGTCATGCAAGTTCAGGTGGTCATGCTAGTTCGGGCCGTGCTAGTTCGGGCGGTGGACACGCAAGTTCTGGTGGCAAAAGTGGTCCAGCAAGCAGATTCAGTCCAGGTCGCCCATTTGTTCCAGTTACCGGCCACGGTGGCGGCTCAACAATGCCAGGCAATGAAGAAGACAAAGCAGAGTATGTAAAGTTCCTAACAAGTTATGCAGATACTATTCGTGCAGGTAAGATGACTCCAGAAATGCGTAAGTGGTTAACATCACACCCTGAAGTCATTGAGGACTTGAAGCGCGGCAAGTATGGATTAACTATGGGTCAATTGAATGCTGACTTAGTTGACTTAGAACAACGTAAGAATCCACACTTGATGACAAAAGAAGGTGTGGCGGAAGGCACTCTAAACGAATTCGCAGTTTCTAGTGACGGTGGTAACGATGGTGATGATTCATTGTTCAACTACGCTAAGATGTGGTATAATGGTGATTTGAAAACGCAACGACAAGTTGAAAAGGCATTGCAGAAAAGTGGTCTTGATATCGGTGAAAACGAAGATGAAAACGGTGGTGCTTATATTTCTGATATATCAGGCGACTATTACGAAAGTTGGACTGCTGAAGATTTGGAACAAGGTGTGGCGGAAGGCTTAGGCAAAGATATCAAGCGTTTGGCCACAGGTAAAGATGTTAAAAGTCGTGCCGGTCAAGAAATAGCCAAGTCACAAGACGCCAGTATGAAGGGCGATACTAAAACTTCCAAGAAGCATTTTGACCGTTATGATAAGTTAGACAAGTTAGCAAACAAAGAGCAAGGTGTGGCGGAAGCAGGACTCAAGTTCAACGGTGGGTTTCCGGATGTGGATCATATGAACGGATCACGAGGTATAAACTTGCCATCAGCTCCCACTAAAAAATTCTTCACTGACAAACAAAAGTGGACACAAACAGTAGATAATATCAACAGCTCAAAGTATGATGACAACAGTGAGTACACTGGCCAAACAGGTCGCACTACAGTATCAATCGACGGCCGTGAATGGGCACGATGGAGTGACGCACAGCAAAAAGGCTATATTGAATTGAGTTCAATGTCTGAGCAAGGTGTGGCGGAAGGAGACGTAGTTCAATTTCCTAAAACTACTACAGTAAAACAACAAAAATCTGTAACTGTACCAAAAGGTAATGTAACACCCATACCTAAGAAAACTAAGAATCCAAACGTAACATTAAGTAAAGACAGTAAAGGCAATAAAGTTGCTGTAGGTAGAACTATGTATGACGTGTTCGAACAAGGCATGGAAGAAGACTTTGTTGACCCAGAGTTGGAAAAGACATTAAACTTTGCTAAACAACACTATGCAGGTTACGACGAAGAAGGTGCATTTAAAAAGCTAGTTCAACGTAGTATGCACCACAGCGAAGAAACTGATAAAAATCAATCACAAGCCATAAGATCATTGAAGCACGATGTTGAACAAATTAAACGCAAAGTTGGATTAGGCGAAAGTCGTTTGTATTACAGCACTATCGGAACGTCAGATACACAATTACGTACAGAATTTAAAATGCGTAAAGATACAAATGGTTGGTTCTTGAAAGAAAATGCAGATGCGAAAGTAAAACTAGAAGCACATAGAGCTTTTGGTTCTCCTACTCTTAAAGAATACCAAGCAGTAGCACTAAGTGGCAGCACACAAGAATTAGGGCCAGACAATGTTGTAAGCCCTGTGGGAAGTCTTCCTAAAAATCAAATTAAAAAGGTAAAGAAAAATGGATGAATTAGTTAAAGCGATGAAAATTGCATTCGCAACAGAATTTAGCTTTTACTTAAAAGCACAATACTTTCATTGGAACGTAGAAGGGCCGTTGTTCCCTCAACTACATGCCGGGCTACTCCAAACCATTTATTCAGAAGTTTACGAAAGCATTGACCCGTTTGCAGAAAATATCCGCAAGTTGGGTAGCTATACACCAGGTAGTTATACTCGTCTGAGTATGTTAACGCAAATAGAAGACGAAATGGCCGTACCAGCTGCAGAAGCTATGCTTGAAGATTTATTAGCGGATAACGAGAAGGTTGGCAAAGTATTAAAACTAGTGTATAATTTAGCTGAACGCGAGGGTAAACACGGACTAAGCAACTTCCTTGCAGAACGTATGGATGCACATGATAAACATGGTTGGATGCTACGTGCTACCTTAAAGTAAAGAATCCACCTTAGGACCGGTGTCGCTATCGGTTAGGAGCTCTGCTCCAGGCGTCAAGTAGGCGGCTGCTGCCTAGTATGTGAGTTACGCCAGACTCCAGACCAAGTGAGCATTTAACTTCAATAATTTATGATAATCTGGTTTAACTGTAAAATCACCGATCAACGCCTCACCGCACAACCTAGGTATAACCTACGCAACGACAATAGATTTGATGTTGCACGTTATAGCTTTGCTGGCTTTGTTCCACTGGAACCGTTAGTTAGCAAATTTATTTTTAACTTAGAACTAGCAGACGAACACGTAGGCCGTGAAGCCGAAATGGAATCCTGGCTCAGAAGTTTATTTCCTGAAGATAAACTGGATCTACGTTGGCACAGAGTTAACGACATTAGCGGGTGGCACGAAATTAAAAAGGAAATGGAATTGCTAGGAGAGGAATTAATTTTTCCCGCTGGTAACGAAGATCACATTTTTCTGGATAGTAACATTGATGTATTCCGTCGCGGACTTGAACTTATTGCACAAGACCCCGATCCGTATGCTACGTTTATGACTAGTCATTATTCAGAAAGCATTAGAGCAGCTAGTTACTTCAAAGGAGTGCCCAGCGACTGCGGTAACTTTGTAAGCTATAAAATGGTTAACAATGATGCTATCCGTGTTATGAAGAAGGAATACTTCGAATGGTATTTGGATGTTGCCGCTAACTCGGCGCAACAACTATTTAGGACTGAACACTGGAATAATATCAATATTCTCGAAAATACATTGTACGTGCCGACCAAAGAACAGTTTAGACATTTAGATGGATATGCACACGTAGGCGTGGGACCTGATGTTTGCCCTCCATTGGATATTCCTGCAGGATTTTTTGATGGTATGACTATACGTTATGGTTTTGATGACTATCAAGAAGGCGCAGTTAATATCAACCCCGCGGCCGATAATTTACATGCCAACAACGAAGACGGAGTTGATTACAAATATGTGATATCAGAAATTCCAGCTTTTTGGAAAAATCATATTAAGCAAATCGAAACTTTCGAAAATATCGATGAACTCAAATTCAATCAAGCGTATGATATACAGTTACTTGATATGACCCGTATCAATATCGATTGGTGGCACGTAAATGCACAATTTAACGAAAGTAACCAGCCTCCGGCTAAATGGATCAACAATCACACTAAAGAATACTTGTTCTACGAGTAAATTTCATATATAATATATTTTTAGGAGTACCTATGTCAGACTATAATCGCAGCTTTAACGGCGACGCAAAAATTAAACTTACCCAACTCATTAATGAAGGCATGACAGTTTTACAGGAAGTAGAAGACTTGAATGCAGGATTGAATGAGACTATCAAAGCAATTGCTGAAGAACTTGAAATCAAACCAGCTACATTGAAAAAAGCTGTGAAGATTGCTTACAAAGCTAAACTAGGCGAAACAAATCGCGATCACGACGAACTTAACACTATTTTGGAAACTGTCGGCAAAACTTTGTAATGAAAGTATATGTTAATAATTCAAAGAAGCTAGCATATTTGCCCGTTACTAAAAATGCTAGTATGACTTTTGCATCCTTGTTTGACCAGTTAGGTTGGGGAAGCAGTCAATTTGATTTATTACCGGAAGACTATACAGTATTTTCGCACATTCGCGATCCTATTGATAGACATTTTAAAGGTACCGCGGAGTTTATACTACAGTCCAGTTTGGGTCATCTAATAGATAATCCAGTCTGGCAGAAGGTGTGGGCCACAGCAGTGATGGATATACACAGTTATCCAGTAACATGGAGCCTTGGCAAAAAAGCAGATTCCATTCACTGGATACCTATTCACAACGAATTAGACACCAATAAAATAACAATCGATTTCCTTAAACAGTATGATATTTTTATAGACAGCATAACAAATATCAATGAAGGAATCCCTAAGCGTACTGAATTTTACAATAGATTAATAGAAGTACATAAAAAATTAGATGCTGCCGATACATTAACATATTTTTATGACGCAGACATTGTACTATGGAATAAAGTGTTTAACAAATATGTCAATGACCCAAAATATAAACTATGAATAATTTACTTACTAGTATAATTTCTTGGATTAAGGACGACTGGCACAGTAATCCTATTCGTTGCTGCTTAGAAATAACAGCGTGGTTCCTAAGTATTGCTTGTTCATTTACTATGATGTTAACAGTACCCAATCCCCCGTTCTTAATTTTGTATCCGTTGTTTATTACACAATGCGCTATATTTGGTTGGGCGGCCTGGACCAGACAAAGTTTTGGCATGATTGCTAACTATATGCTATTGGTTACTATCGATAGTATTGCACTTATTAGGATGATCATAAATTGAGCTATAACGATATTAAATCACAAACTGAATCTAAAATGTCTAAGAGCATTGACTCTTTTAAAACTGCACTTAGCAAGATTCGAACAGGCAGGGCTAGTACTAATCTGTTGGAAGATTTGCTAGTGGACTACTACGGTAGCCCTACACTTATTAGTCAAGTAGCTAGTTTGTTATTGGCTGATGCAAGGACCATTTCAGTTACCCCTTGGGAGAAGAATATGTTTGGTCCTGTTGAAAAATCAATTAGAGAATCTAATTTGGGACTTAATCCATTAAACAAAGGCACAGTTATTCTTGTACCGCTACCTGCGTTATCAGAAGAACGGCGAAATGAAATGGTAAAGATCGTGAAATCTGACGGAGAAGATGCTAAAATAACTATTCGCAATCACAGACGTGATGCCAACGATCAATTAAAGAAATTAGTTAAGGCTAAAGAAATTACTGAAGATCAAGAAAAACAAGGACAAGCTCATGTCCAAAAATTAACAGATCGGTTTATCGCAGAGATTGATCAGTTAGTTGATAATAAAGAAAAAGAAGTGCTTAAAGTTTAAGGAATAAATGAGCTACGTTGATGCATTATTTGACAGACAAAAAGATCGCATACATGTTGTAGAACGTGTAAATGGTCAAAGAGAATACAAAGAATATCCACCTAACTATGTATTCTATTACGATGACCCAAGAGGTAAACATCGTACCATCTATGGTACTCCCGTTACTCGTGTAGCTACACGTAACGGTAAGGAGTTTCAGAAAGAAGTAAGGATGCATAACGGAGCTCGCTTGTGGGAAAGCGACTTTAAGCCAGTGTTCCGATGCCTTGAAGAAAACTATCTAGGAGCAGAACCTCCTAAGCTACAAACAGCGTTCTTCGACATTGAAGCAAACTTTGATCCTAAACGAGGATTTGCCCCAACTACCGATCCGTTTAATAACATTACAGCTATTTCGGTTTACTTGGACTGGTTAGATAAACTAGTTACTTTAGCTATGCCCCCAAAAGGCATGAGTTGGGAAACTGCCGAAGAGATCGCCAATAAACATACTGACTGTTATCTATTTGACCGCGAAGAGGACATGTTAGATACATTCCTTAACTTAATCGATGATGCAGATATTTTAACTGGTTGGAATAGCGAAGGCTATGATATTCCTTACACTATCGGTCGTATTACTCGTGTGCTGAGTAAAGACGATACTCGACGTATGTGTTTGTGGGGGCAATTTCCTAAACAAAGAGAGTTTGAACGCTTTGGTGCTACTAGTACAACATTTGACTTAATTGGCCGGGTGCATATGGACTATATGCAACTTTATCGCAAATATACATACGAAGAGCGCCATAGTTATTCGTTAGATGCCATCGGCGAATACGAACTAGACGAACGCAAAACTGCCTACGAAGGTACATTGGATCAATTGTATAATAAGGACTTTGATACGTTCTTAGAGTATAACCGACAGGATACTCGCTTGATAGCGAAGTTAGACAAGAAACTACGTTTCTTGGATTTGGCGAATACCATTGCTCACGATAACACCGTGTTATTGCAGACAACAATGGGCGCCGTTGCAACTACAGAGCAGGCAATTATCAATGAAGCACACGCACAAGGATTGGTCGTACCTAACCGCAAAGGACGAGAGAAAGACGACGACGGCAACGAAATCGGTTCGCAGGCGGCAGGCGCCTATGTTGCTTATCCCAAGGCAGGCATGCACGACTACATTGGAGCCATTGACATCAACTCGCTCTATCCCTCGGCTATTCGTGCCCTTAACATGGGACCAGAAACAATCATAGGACAGCTTCGCCCTGTAATGACTGACAAATACATTTCAGACAAGATGCTAGTCAATGGCGGCAAATTTGCAGATGCATGGGAAGGTTTGTTTGGTAGTTTAGAATACACAGCAGTAATGGAAGGACAAGCAGGCACTGAAATTACCATTGATTGGGAAGCTGATGGCACTAGCGATGTTTGTAGTGCCGCTGATGTTTGGCGTATTGTTTTTGATAGCAATAAGCCTTGGACTATTAGTGCTAACGGTACTATCTTTACCTATGAGAAAAAAGGTATTATTCCAGGTCTACTAGAACGTTGGTATGCAGAACGTAAAGAGATGCAGGCCAAATTAAAGGTGGCCACTACAAAAGAAGATCAAGAATACTGGGATAAACGTCAGCTGGTTAAGAAGATTAACCTGAATAGTTTGTATGGTGCTATTTTGAATCCCGGATGTCGTTTCTTCGACCACAGGATCGGGCAGTCGACTACACTAACCGGACGTACTATTGCTAGACATATGGATGCATTTGTTAACGAAGCAATCACTGGCAAATATGACCATACAGGCGAAGCAGTTATATACGGAGATACCGATTCTGTTTACTTTAGCGCATGGCCTATTGTTAAAGAAGATGTCGAGGCTGGTCGTATGGAATGGAACAAGGATGTTGCAATCCATGTATACGACGGCATTGCAGACCAAGTTAACGAATCGTTCCCTGCATTTATGGAGCGTGCATGTCATTGCCCAAGAGTTAATGGAGCTATTATTAAAGGTGGCCGAGAACTTATTGCCACTAAAGGTCTGTTTATTAAGAAAAAGCGTTATGCCGTTCTTATCTATGATAAAGAAGGCAAGCGTTTAGACACAGACGGCAAGCCAGGCAAAGTTAAAGCTATGGGATTGGACCTGAAGCGTAGTGATACTCCTAAAGTTGTTCAAGACTTTTTAAGCGAGATTCTACTAGATGTCCTAACAAGTGCTAGTCGCGATAGTATTATTGAAAAGGTTAAAGATTTTAAGACTTTGTTTCAAGATCGCCCCGCTTGGGAAAAAGGTACACCTAAACGTGTAAACAACTTGACCAAATACACTGCGGCTGAAGCTAAAGAAGGTAAGGCAAATATGCCCGGGCACGTTAGGGCTGCTATGAATTGGAACAATCTACGCCGTATGTACGGCGACAATTATAGTATGCAAATCATTGATGGTATGAAGACTATTGTTTGTAAACTTAAAGATAATCCATTAGGTTACACTAGTGTCGGCTATCCTACAGATGAAACACATATCCCGTCTTGGTTTAAAGAACTGCCATTTGACCAAAATAAGATGGAGGCAGGCATTGTAGATCAAAAAGTCGAGAACTTATTGGGTGTATTGAATTGGCAGATATCCGAGAATACAAACATTAATAGTAGCTTTGACGATTTTTTTAGCTTTGGGTAATATGAAACTTAGCGATTTAGTTACTGCACAACATGCACTGAAGTTACTGACAACCTCTTCGGTAACCACCGGCCTAGTGGCATTCGACAGAGAAGTAGATATAGCAAAGAATCAATTCGTCAGTGACGAGTTGGGATTATTTTCTAATATATCAGCAAAGTTTGAAAGTCTAACCACTATAATAAAAGATATAGAAACTTTATTATCATCTGCAAAAGATGTATTAGAGCAGCAAGTAGCTATTGCATCAGAACCTTATTGCAGGCGTGGTTCGATTATCGATGGTGTGTCCGTAGTCGATACTACTACTCCAGAGATAGATCGCATGGATCGTAATATTACATATGTCGACGATATAAACGTAGAATTAGCGGCAAAGATAAGCAAATACACTTGGCCAGTGTACCCGGCATTAGAAATCGGGCCTGGTGATGGTCAATGGACTAAGCATATGATATCAGCTGATCCGCTATACCTAGTAGACCGGCATCAAGAATTCTTAGACTCGACTGCCAGTAAGTATCCGATAGAATATCAACGTAGACTCAGAAGATACCAAGTCGGAGCCGACGGTGTTGGAGAATTTGATTATAGTCGACTACCACAGGATCAGTTTGGATTTATATTGGCTATGCACGTATTGGATTTTTATACGTTGGATGTAATATCCATTATTATCAATCAATGTTTTTCCTTGTTGCGGCCTGGCGGGGTACTAATGTTCACGTATAACAATACCGAACTACCCAATTGTGCCGCATTAGCGGAAAAAGGATTTAAAGGATGGGCGCCGAAAAACTCAGTAATCGAAATTTGCACACAGGCAGGATTAGAATTAATCGCTAGCACTGAAGGAATTATAAATTGTCTAGAAGTTCGCAAACCGGGCGAACTTAAAACAACTAAGCTAAATCAAGCGTTAGGGGAAATAATATTTGCTCATGAGTTGTGATCAACTTTGGGAGAAATATTATTTTAAAACACTTGATTTTTCTAAATAAAACATATACACTTAACTATTAATGGAGAAACTATGAAAGACCAACTTTTAGACATCGTACAGCATACACACGGATTAGGCATTGCCAGCATAGTCAAAATATCAGGTACACAAGATGAAACACGAATTGATACAGTGGCCGAAGGTCGTGTTGTCATTTTACAGGGAAAATTCAAAGGGCCGATTGCAGAATTTATTGGCACATTTGGTATGCCTAACTTAGGCAAGCTAAACACTATTCTTAATATCCCAGAATATGACGAAGATCCTGCTATTACTGTAACTACAAAAAAAGAAGACAAGGGCAGCGTTGTACCAGACGGCATCACATTCGAAAATAAAATCGGCGATTTTAAAAACGAATATCGTTTTATGAGCGAAACAGTCTTGCCCCCGGATATCAAAGAAAATGTTATTATGCGAAAAGTTGCATGGGATGTTGATATTGTTCCAACAAATGCAGCAGCACAACGTTTGAAATTCCAAGCTAGTGCTAATAGCGAAGAACCTAATGTTGTTGTTAATATTGAAAACGGCGATTTAAAATTCTATTTCGGTGATCATAGTACACACGCCGGTAACTTTGTTTTTCAAAGTGGTGTACCAGGAAAGTTAAAAAGCTCTCGTCCGTACCCTGTTGCTCCTATTATTGGAATCCTGAGTTTGCCGGGTGACAAAACCTTTAAGATTACCGACGGGCTAATTATGATTACTGTAGACTCTGGCATTGCTGAATACAATTATATGATTCCGTCAAAATCAAAATAATGTCTGTAATTAATTCCGATTTAAGAAATTACTGGACGCATAAAGGACATGAGTTTGGATTATGTCTTACTAATCCAAATAAATCTTTATACTATATAAACATTCCAAAAAATGCCAGTACTTTTATTAAACACGAATTTGAAAGACTCGGATGGGAGTATTCTAATTACTATGATTGCAATAGTAGTAAAAAAATAATTGTGGTACTCCGAGATCCTGTGGATAGATGGATTTCCGGTATTACAGAATATCTAAAACTTTATTATCCAAATCTGAATACGTTATCATGCGATTTCATGGATCATATCTTTACACAGATTACCTTAGACGATCACACAGAAAAACAAATATATTTTATAAATGGTGTGGACCTAGATAAATGTATCTTCTTAAAAGTTAACCACAATCTGGGTCACAATCTAAATAAAGCACTATCAGAGTTAGATATTAATAATAACTTTGATAGTATATCAAAAGAATATGTGTCTGACATGTCAGAAAAACATCTTAAATTTAAAAAACAAATTTTAAAATATATAGACGATCGGCCCGAAGTTATTCTTAATATTAAGAAACATTTTGCAGCGGACTACAATCTAATTAATCAAATAAAATTTTATGAATAGAATCGACAATCTAACTAGCAAACAAAAAGACTATGCAGTTTTTTTGCCTGCATTAAGTAGCTTTTACGGCACTTATGTGGGCAAACAACGGCACGATCCCAACTACGTTGATGCACAGCGTATGCCCGCTAAGTTTGAAAAAGGTATGGAAGGCCTTAACTGGCTAAATCCAGAGGATAGCTACTTTCCATATAAATGGGCACTGTATAGTGCAGGACATGCAAACTTAGATGTAACTAAGCTAGACCCTAAGGAAGATATGGTTCGCAATCGCGATCCCAATAGCTTTGTATTAGGCGACTCGGGTGGATTCCAAATTGGTAAAGGCGTATGGGCCGGCGAGTGGAGAGATCCCACTGGTCCGGAAGTTACCGCTAAAATGGCAGAGATGGCTGCTAAAGGTGTTGAGCTAATCCCACAGCTAGACGCTTCCGGTAAGCCCAAATTAGATAAAAATGGCAATCCTAAAATGACTAAGATTGATCATGTTAAAAACTATCAAGCACAGATAGATGCGGCGCAGAAAAAACGTGAACAAGTACTGGCATGGATGGATGCATTAATGGATTACGGCATGGTACTAGATATTCCTGCGTGGGTTAGCCGTAGTCCTGCAGGTGCTGCGGCCACCAATATTGGTTCTTATCAGCAAGCAGTCGAAGCAACACGTTACAATAACGAATACTGGATTAAACACCGTAATGGAAACTGTAAGTTCTTGAATGTGTTGCAAGGTGAGAATCATACACAAGCAGACGACTGGTACAACCAGATGAAGGACTTCTGCGATCCTAAGAAGTATCCTACTAATCATTTCAATGGGTGGGCTATGGGCGGACAAAATATGTGTGACGTACACTTGTTACTTCGTAGAATAGTTGCATTGCGCTTTGATGGTCTATTAGAACAAGGGTTGCACGACTGGATGCACTTTTTGGGCACAAGTAAATTAGAATGGGCAACTTTATTGACTGATGTACAACGTGCAGTTCGAAAATATCACAATCCAAACTTTACCATTAGCTTTGACTGCGCCAGTCCTTTCTTAGCCACTGCTAACGGACAGATTTATTATGACGTAGTAACTCCAGACCGCAAAAAGTGGAGCTATCAAATGCAAGCAAGTGTCGACAACAAAAAGTATTCGACGGATAATCGTACATTCCGAGATGCAGTATTACAGGATCGAGTATTTGATACATTTTTAGAAAGTCCTGTAAGCGAGCGCTTAACTATTAGTGATGTTTGCCATTACAAACCCGGAGATCTTAATAAGATCGGTAAGGAAGGCAAGACTGCGTGGGATAGCTTTAGCTACACACTGCAAATGGGGCATAACGTGTGGACGCATATCCATGCCGTACAAGAAGCTAATCGCCAGTATGATGCGGGTCTATATCCAGAAATGTTAGTAGCATCGTCGAGTGACAAGAAAAACTTCCGTAGATACGACAGAACATTCTTCCGTGAGGTTATTGATGATATCTTTGCCACCACAGATAGAGCTCGAGCAGAAGCATTGATCGAACACTATACTAAGTACTGGATGAGTATTATTGGAACTCGCGGTGCTGTTGGTAAAAAGACCCTTAATACCAGTACAATGTTTAATTACTTTTTCGAAGAGAAAGAGTCGGATACAGTCGAACATCATATCGATGATAGCGGGTTGGACGAATCTAAACTCAACGACCTTGACAATATTTCTTAATTTTTATATAATCATTCAATGAAAACTAGTTTAGTAGTAGGTATGGGCATCGGCAATCTATATGCCGCTGTACTAGATGAACTCGGGCACGGTGTTATTACTGTAGACTCGGACCCAAATAAAAAAGCAGACTTCACTAGCGTAGATTACGCAATTGCAACTTGTCGAATGTTTGATACTGTGCATATTTGTACTCCAAACTTTACACATATTAAACTTGCACGTAAGCTGGCCGCTTGCAGTAGGATTGTGTTTATTGAAAAGCCCGGTGTTGCTACTAGCGATGCTTGGAAACAATTAGTCATTGATTACCCTAAAACTCGCTTTGTAATGGTTAAAAACAATCAATACAGAGCGGAAATCAAAAGATTTAAGGAGCTTGCTAAACAGTCTAGTACAGTACACCTTAAATGGAACAACTGCAATCGTATTCCTAGTCCAGGTAGTTGGTTTACTGATAAGTCGTTAGCCTTTGGTGGAGTTAGTCGCGACTTAATCCCGCATATGCTCAGTTACTACTGTGTATTGGCAGATTATACTAAAGGCAATAAGCTCTATGCCAATGCAATTCAACGCAACGAGTTAAAGGACATCGATAGTACCGAGTATGGTGTTATTAATCCCAACGGTGTTTACGATGTAGACGACTTCTGTGAAATGGAATTTCACAATGGCAACACTAAGTATGTCCTATCAGCCAACTGGCGCACACAACAACCGTCCGATATTAGCATCAGCTTTGACATGGATGGTAAGGCCATTAGGTTTGAATTAGGCTTGTGTCCCGAAAGCGCATACAAACAAATGATTCATGAAGCAGTAGAGAACCTAAATAATGATATCTACTGGCAAGAGCAGTTTGAACAAGACATGTGGATACACAAACAAATCGAAAACCTATGATTAGAGTATTAGCAACTACAGGCAAGGGCATCTTTGAAGAAACTACATACGAATTGCCTCCGTTTGGTCCAGACGAGATTTGGGTTTGTGCAGTAATGACCGGCGTATGTCGAAGTGACATTGATATGATGAACGGAGACTTTGGCCCGTTACCGTTAAGTATGCAAGGACATGAAGGACTTGGTAAGGTAATTGGTCGTGGTGCTAATGTCACAGATGTTGAAATTGGAGACTACGTGGCAACACGCGGTGAACCTGCTTATGCTGACGTTTACAATGTGCGCCGCAATGAATATGTCCTTGTGCCAGAAGCGCACCCCCGCTACATATTGGAACCGGTAGCATGCGGCGTTAACATTGTACATCAACCTATTAGGGAAATTGCAGAACGTAGTGGGCCCGGGCGTCGCTTGCTAATTATCGGCAGCGGCTTCCTTGCTTGGATTGCCTATCATACATTATTGCTTAATCATATTGATATCGATATTACTGTGCAAGGTCGTAGCAATCAATCCATCTGGGGCGATTTGCTCACCGAAAAGCCAACGGGTAAATTCGATGTTGTGATTGATTTGGGCAGTAATACTGATGTATTTGATGTGGACTATTTGAATAACGAAGCATTGGTGGTATTCGGGGCTCAAAAGAAAGTTACTACGGACTTTTCCAATTTGCTTTGGAAAGCCTGCACAATGATTTTTCCAAGTCCAAGAACGGATAAGTTTCACCAATGTATGAAAGATGCAGCCATGTGGGTAGAAAACGGCGACATCAATATTGACAAGTTTTGGACAAAAGCATATAATAGAGATACTGAATGGCAACAGGCCTTTAGTGATGGCATTAACCGTCCCGCTGGTTACAGTCGCGGATACATTTATTGGACTAATAATGGCTCTTAATACAGACGCACGTCAACAAGTAGACTACTTCGTTGGAACAGAAGTAGAAAACACTGCAATGAAAAACGAAAAAACTCTTTTCGTTGTGGGCGTTAAGCCCGTAGAAGAAATTATTGCATTAGCAGAGAAACACAAAATCAAACATTTGTATTTTGGTACAAGTCAAAGCTTTCATCCTACAAACCCATACGAATGGGAAAACTGGGATAATATGATTAAACCTTTGTTGATCAAAGACTATTGGGTCACACTGGACTTTGGTGTCGAATATTGCAAAGACATCAATGAACAAAGCTGGTGTGAATACAATACATTCATTCCTATGATTAGCGTTAAGATTCCTTATATTCGATTGTACAACTTCAATGCAACGTTGAAGATTGATGATAACACATGGGGCGATACTAACCCAGGCGTTTGGTGCCACCCACTAAATGAATTGCTGACCCGCAACGTTTACACAGACTGGAAAGACTATGTGGGCGATTTTCCTGTCTATCCTGAAGTTGAGGATGAAGATGAATCAAAAACTTAAAGACCTAATTGCACAAGCTGGTACAGATACCAGCGGTAAATGGTTAAGTTTATACAACGCAGAAGCACTAGCCGAGCTAATTATTAAAGAATGTGCTTCGTTGGTAGTGGGTGACCCTGCATTTATTTTAGAACATTTTGGAGTTGAAGAATGATGACAATGTCAGAACGAGAACAAGTAGAACGAATTAAACAACACGCAGATAGAAAGATCTGGATTACATTCCGCAAAGAAGGCATTCATTGCTACCCTGCAGCGGCGACTGATCCTATGCTAGCAACAGGCGACAAATATGATGTTAGCTTCCTGGGGACACCGCATCGTCATATTTTTCATTTCCGGGTTTGGATTGACGTATTCCATAACGACAGGGACATTGAGTTTATCCAATTTAAGCGTTGGTTAGAAAATCTCTATAGTGGTGGCATCCTGGAACTAAACTATAAGTCATGTGAAATGATCGCAGATGACTTGTATTTAGAAATTGCAAAACGATATTCGAATCGTACTGTGTGGATCGAAGTAGCAGAAGATGGCGAAAACGGTGCACTGATTAAATACGAACTTACTCAACCTAGCTTGTCTATTGGAATCTAATTATGCATCCGTTATTTACTAAAATTGACTTAGCCCTATCAGATTTGGATATCGACAGTTTGCCTGCAACCTTTGTCGGTACATATGGCAGCAACTTAAATGTATATCATTACAATATAGCAACACAAGATATGTTAATTGCCAGATTACCCGAAAAAGCTCGTTCTAAGGTCGTTGACGTCGGGTATGCAGAGGTAGTGATAGCTGGAGCTGGTGTTATGCCCCATCGTGACGCCAGAGATGCGGCGATCACCTATTATGTCAGGCCATGCGGTAGTGCTACTAGATTTTATCAACTCACATCAGAAGCAAAAATGAAAGAGCTTCAAGAAGGCAGGTGGCCAGAAGGCAGAGATGTTAATACAAGGAACTCTGCTAGCATTTTTTCATTCGAAGATGGTGAAGAAGTTGAGTCTTTTACTGCTAATAAAGATGATTGTTACATACTCAATACCAAAGAAGTACACGGTGTTGATGTTACTGAGACTAGCATTAAACTAAAAACGCTACATTATTGGTTTGCACCACGGACCAGCTACGAACAAGTGATATCTTATTTCAGTTGACTTAAAAGAGTCAAATCAGTACAATTAACTACGTCATTACTTTGAAGGAAAATAAAATGGCACAACCTAAATACATTGAAAAATATCTGCGTATGAAACCCGAAGTTGATCGAATTTTCGACGATTTGGAAGCGTATAAAGATTACTGTCGTATGAATATGCTCAAGTTCGACGAGCGTGATTTGTATCGCAGCGAGCAATATCGTAAATTTGAAAAATATAAGTACTGGCTATCTAAGCAACAACAAACGGCCTAATAATAATGGCACGAGTATTTCTTATCGACCTTGAAGCAGTAGAGTCAAGATACACTGCTCAATGGAAAGTTCACGTCCCTAAACTCTTAGAAGAAGCAGGTCACAATGTTCAAATTATCTCTGGTCCTACGGACATTCCTAGTGCCACTACTCCTGGCGCCTTTCTTAATTTTGGCGGGACTAATATCTATAAGTCTAGTCAAGTCGAGCAGATGGGTCGTTTATTTTGCAACGGAGCCGTTCGCCCCGGCGATCACTTTATTTTTACTGATGCTTGGCACCCGGGTATCATCAACCTAAAGTACATGAGTGAACTGCTGGGCATCCCCGTAGTTACACATGGTTTATGGCATGCCGGCAGTTATGATCCTCAAGATTTCTTAGGACGTCTAGTAGGTAAGAAGAAATGGGTCAGACATGCTGAGAAGAGTTTCTTCCACGCATTTGATCACAACTACTTTGCTACAGACTTTCACATTAAGATGTTTGTAGACAATCTATTAGAAGACGGTTTCAAGAGCGAGAATCCTTGGTATGATTTAGACTTTGAAGATTATCTAGCCAGTAAAAAGATTGTACGCACTGGTTGGCCTATGGAGTATATGGACGAACTGTTAGGAGGTGGAGACAATAAAAAAGATGATCTTATTTTGTTCCCGCATCGCATTGCCCCAGAGAAGCAAGTTGATATCTTCCGTAATTTGGCTAAGCACTTACCGCAATATGAGTTTGTTGTTTGCCAGGATCAACAATTAACCAAACACCAATATCACAATTTGCTAAAACGTGCTAAAATAGTGTTCAGTGCAAACTTGCAAGAGACCTTAGGTATTAGTTGCTACGAAGGTGCATTAGTAGATGCTATTCCTATGGTACCGGATAGATTGTCATACAAAGAAATGTATTACGATACATTCAAATATCCCAGTCAGTGGACTGATAGTGCTGAATCATATGATGATGCTCGTCCAGCACTGTGTGCAAAAATTGTACAGTACATGGACAACTATGAACAGTTTAAATTTCAAGTTCGTAAACAAGCAAAAGACTTAACACAAAACTTTTTTAGTGCAGATGAACTCCTTAAACGCATTCGATAAAATTATAAAGTTTGAAAAGGCGTTAGCAGAGTTTACTGGTGCGCCTTATGCAATCATGACCGATTGTTGCACACATGCCATCGAGATGTGTTTGCGATACGACCGAGTTCGTAGCTGTAGCTTTAGTGCATTTACATATCTGAGCTTACCAATGACTATGCACAAGTTGGGCATCAACTATTCTTTGGAAGGCGAACAGTGGACCGGAGAGTATCAAATACATGATACACGTATTTGGGATAGTGCTCGCAGATTAGAAGAAAATATGTACAGGCCCGGTATGATGCAATGTCTCAGCTTTGGGCACGATAAGCCATTGCATATTGGTCGGGGTGGTGCTATACTGTTAGATGACGAGCAAGCATATAACGA
>JAUKPQ010077321.1:1052-15216 GCA_032273045.1 Chloridella minuta | reverse complement strand
AATATGAAGATAGTAGAAAAACCATGGAAATACGGAACATATTTAGCATATGACGACGTTGAACCGGAACTTGCTGAGGTAAAGTTTGGTGATAGGGTTCTTCCCGCACCGTTTTTTTATGAAAAGAAATTGTTTTTTTGGTTAATTAAACGCTACGAGCCGGGAGAGAAAGAAACGTTCCCCAACGGCGGCTATGAGGTACGAGACGAAGCAATGGCTATACGAAGTTATGATTTAGACCAAGTTATATTACACCCAGCCATTATTAAACATAAGAAAACGCTTGATAAAATGGCACGTCGTGCCGAGAAAGAGCAACGTAAGCGTGAGCGTAAGCGTGATAAAGTGCAGAAAGTTGTTTCCACCGGCAGTGGAAGAAGAGGACGTCCGGCATTAGATCCAGTAGAGAAAGCTCGTCGTGCGGAGAATAAGGTAACTTCGGCTGCTAAATCAGGAGGTAAACGAGGTCGTCCTAAAAGCACAGAACCAAAGCCAATCAACACTCAGATTGTTTCTAAAGGTAAGCGTGGTAGACCAGCATTATCGTCAGAAGCACTTAAGCTAAAAGCAGATATGAAAGCCGCTACAGCAGCTCGTTCCGGAGGCAAACGAGGAAGACCCAAACGGTCATAGTTTTTTTATGTACATTTAATCACACTTAAAAATTAAACATATGACAAATTATCAAATGGGATTATTTAGTAAAATGATTGATTTAAATTGGGAAATAGATAATGGCCGTGGGTATAATGATATAGTTAAAACTGCACTTACAGAGTATTATTGTAAGGTAAGAGAGGAATTGATTGACGATATGGGTGCAGCTGAATTTAAGGAATATATGAGAATGGGTAGAGAAATGTTTGCTCCAGCTAGTTAGAATGGCTTTGTTTGTTATAGTTTTTTACGTACATTTATCTAAATTAAAATATATGAAATATTTAGTAATTGATTTTTTTAACGGTGATTATTTTACTACAGAAAAAACTATTGATGAGTTGGTAAATGAAATGTATAATGATAGTGAAGAATTTGATTTAGAGGAAGCAAAAAAATCATTTTTTGAAACGTACGATGTATTTGAGATTAAAGGTGAGTTGGTAAAGGTAAATTAGTTTAGTTAGAATATCTTTGTTTGTTATAGTTTTGTTATTATATTTAATCAAATAAAAATTAAACATATGACTCCATTTCAACAAGCACTTATTCAAGCAAATGAAGGAACATTACAGACACCAACAGTATCAACTGCAGGGGGTGATATTAATTATTTTGGGTATCAATTAGCAGTGCATAAGTATAATTTGAGTCTGATGGGAATGGGTATGAAGTGTAGAGGAATAACATTCACCCAGATCAAGAAGTATTATGGGCTTAAAGGACGTACTGCAGCTGATTGCATACCGCAGCTACAGCACATAATGGAGCAATACAAAGCAGCAATGCAACAAGCATAAGGAAGAAGGTTAGGAATGGCGGGACTTAGTCCCGCCTTTTTCTTTATCACCGCCCGAAGAAAATAAAGTATCCTACCTCTGATTTAGCTCCAAGAAGTGTCATTCCAGCCCGCCTTAACCGCTCCCGCAAGTGGCAACCTAAATATACAATTTTAATTTTGACAATAATAATTTTTTTTTTATATTATAACGGTCATAATTTTTTATGTATATTTAATTAATTAAAAAATTAAAACATGAATGAATTTGTTGTTATTAAAGGAATTAAGTATTATTTAGTTAGCAGTGAAGATTTTATTGAATATTTTTATCACAGTGGTTTAAATTAGTTTCTTTATTATGTCATAATTTTTTATGTATATTTAATCAAATAAAAATTATAATTATGAATATGTCTTATTGCCGATTTAGAAACACATTTCAAGATTTAAGAGATTGTTATTATAACATGGATGAATCAATTGGTGATCCTGATGAATTTAGAGCAAGAAAACAAATGATTGAATTATGTAAACAAATAGTGGAAGAGTGGGATGGTTTTGAATTTGTTGAAGTAAAAGAAGATTAAAAATAAGTTTTGTTTTGTCAAAATTTAAATTATACATTTATATAAGTAAAAATTAAATAAAAATTAAAATTAAGGTTATGGCAAAGAAAAAAATCACAGCTCCAGTAGTAATTGAAATGAACGAAGAAATTGTTGAAACTGTTGAAACAGTAGAAGTAGAGACAGTAGTAGAAGCTACAGAAGTGTTTAAAGTAGAAACTGTAGAAACAGTGAAAAGAAGAGGTCGTCCGGTACTAGAAGGTTCAGCTAGACAGGTAAGATTGCAAATGCGTCAAGCAAAAGTTGAAGCTGATGGTGTACTAAGAAGAGGAAGACCAGTAAGTGAGGTAAGTGCTAGACAAGCAAGGCTTGCAGCTGCAGCAGCTAAGATTGCAGCAGGATTAGAAGTGAAAAGAGGTAGGCCAAAAATGATTAAAGCAGAAATAACTGCTTAATCCGAAAAAGAAAAAATCTGTCATTAAATTGGCAGATTTTTTTTTGTATATTTAATTAATTAAAAATTAATATATGAATACAGATTTTACCTACATGGAATTAGATTTAATCTATGATGCTATGGCTGATAAAGTAAGGAGAACTGAACATTTCTTGGCCACACATATTACACCGAATAAAGAAAAGCATTCGTTTTTGTTTGAAGCATATACTAATGAGCTTGCTACTGAAGTAGTGTTGCTTGAAAAAATAAAGGGACTGTTGTAATAACAGTCCTTGTTTGTCAAGATTAAAATTATACATTTATTTAAATTAAAATATATGAATAAATTAATTAAGATTGTCTTAACATGGGTATTTGGTGAACGTGTTGAAGGTGAACCTATTAACCTAGATAAAGAAACCAAAATACCTACCAAGGTATCCTACCCAGAAAACTATTCAGACAGTAATTTTTTTGTATGGGGGAGAGAATTTAGAGTTGGATGTTGCACACATAATAAGCCTACTTTTTATTAGAATGTCTTTGTTTGTTATAGTTTTTTTTGTATATTTAATTAATTAAAAAATTAAATAATTATGAAACATCCAATTAAGTCAATTTTCGAACAAATCAGTGAACAAGTTTTTCGTATGACAAATTTGTCTGAAGCACAAGCTTTTGTTATAGACTTTGTTAATTCAAAGAATATAAATGATAAAGATAAGAAACATATTGTATATGAAACTAAAAATGCTAAGTCGTTAGTTAGATTTCAAACGTATATTTGTAATTCGCTTCTGAAATATGAAGGTATGAGTGTGAATTTTAATAAAGAAACCACTGTATAGTGGTTTTCTTTGTATGTTATAGTTTTTTATATACATTTATATAAACAAAAATTAAAATTATGTCTACAAGATCTTACATTGGAACTAGGAATACAGACGGAAGCGTTGATTATATTTACTGCCATTTTGATGGCTATCCAAGTGGTGTGGGGGAAATACTTGCCACCCACTATACGGCACCTACCAAAATAGAGGCATTGATGAAATTAGGAGATTTAAGTGTACTGGGTGAATTTATAGGTGAAAAACAAGATTTCGATAAAGGTAGTACTCCAGGTAACTGCTTAGCGTACGGGAGAGATAGAGGTGAACCGAATGTGGAGTTTAAAACGAGTAATTTTAATAACTTAATAAATAGTCGCAATGTAGATTATACTTACATTTGGGATGGGGATTATTGGGAGTGTTTTGATACGAGTAATCCTAAGGAAATAATTGATTTATATACAGAAAAATAGTTCATACTTTTAATTTTTAATTAACCGCCCTGATGTTTCTACATCGGGGCCTTTTTGTTGTATAATGATATTCATTGTTTGTAATAGTTAATATTATATATTTAATTAATTAAAAATTTATATATGAATAATAAATTAACATTAGAGCAAATTGAACGTTTAGATGAATTAGCATCTTCATTGAAAGCTTTTTTATATGATATAGATGATATAAAAGAGAATGGTGAGAATGAATATAGAGATATAAGTTCTTTATTTGATGATTTATATGATTTTATTAAAGAGAAAATGTAATAACATTCTTTATTTGTTAAAATTATTTGTGTTTATTTATATAAATTAAATATTATGAAAAAATTTATTGTAATTGACAAACAAGAAGGTATAAGTTGGATTTGTGATAATATTGAAGATATAATTAAAAGTGTAGGTTATGAGGGTGAAATTTGGGATGATATAAAAGATAAAATTGTTGGTGTTTATGAAGTAATTGAAATAATAGGTGAAATAAAATATTTAATAGATTAAATTAGTTTAAAGATGTTCCTTGTTTATTATAATTAATTATATATATTTAATTAATTAAAAATTATTATTATGAATGTTAAAGAATTAATTGAAATGTTAAGTAAGTTTGATGGAGAAACAGAAGTATTGGGTATGTGTACTGACCCGACAGGCTTTATTTATAAAGCAAAGATTAAGTCAATAGAGTTAGATAATCCATATGACACAAATGGTTTCTCAGGGGTGGATGATTCAGAAATAGAGTGGTATGAATGTTATAGTGAAAATGAAGAAACAGGTGAAGAAACTTATATTGGACAAAAAGTATTATTATTAGATTTAGGTGATGTATAATAATAAAGCCCCTATATTAATTTATAGGGGTTTCCTTGTTTATTATAATTAATATTATATATTTAATTAATTAAAAATTATTAATTATGAGTATAGAATTAAAATTAAATGAATTAGAAGGAATGTTTAATAAATGTGGTAATGGAGTGTTTATTATGTGTATGAGTAATAGAGGGGATGAAATAGATAGATTTAGGATTTGTAGAGAGAGTTGGAAATTAGGTAGTAGAGTGGATTGGGTGAAGTGTAAAAAAATATTAAGTTTAGAAGGTATTGAATTTATAGAAGGTCATAGTGGATGGGGTATGAGAATGAGTAGATGTATTGATTTTAATTATTAAAGGTATTCATTGTTTGTTATAATTTAAATATTATATTTATTAAAATTAAAAATTATTTATTATGAGTATGATTAATTATGTTATTTTAGGGACAGTGTTATTTAATGTTATTTTTATAATAAAGAGTTATATGGTAGAGATAAGTAGGAATAAATAATGGTATTCCTTGTTTATTATAATTAATATTATATATTTAATTAATTAAAAATTTAAAAATTATTATTATGAAGAAAGTTATTAAGTTTGAAGAAATGAAAAATTTATTAGAATTTTGGTGTAGTGATTTTTTAGGGAATGTGCATGATAATTTTGTAAATGAAAAGGATGAATTAGATTGGGAAGGAGATGGTAGTGAAGTGGGATTAACAGAGACTCAGTTAATAGAAGATTTTAAAGGATGGGTTGAAGATTTAATAAAGCATCCTTAAATAATAAAGCCCCTATATTAATTTATAGGGGTTTTTTATATTAAAAGATGTTCCTTGTTTATTATAATTAATATTATATATTTAATTAATTAAAAAGTTTTATTTATTTATTTAAAAATTAAAAATTAAAGATTATGAGTAAGAAATTAAGTAGTATTGAATTGAATGTTTTAAGTAATGTGATTGTTAGTAAAGTAAATGAAGAAAAGTATGAAAAATTAAAAGGAAAAATTGAGAGTGATAGTGATTTTAAAAGAATAAATGAGATAACTGAAGAGAGAAGAAAATTAAATGAGAAACTGGTTGAATTAGGTAATGAATATAATAGAGCCGCGAATAGGTTTAGAGGTAATTATGGAGCTAGTATTATTACAGATTATACTAGTGGTAATGTAGGTAAGTTAAAGGTTACTTTTGATAGAAGTGATTATAATAAAATTTATAATGATTTAGTTATTATGAATATAGGTAAAAATATAGATATTGAAAGTGTAATAAATAGTATAATGGAAAAATATGTTGGATAAAAATTAAAACAAGGAACCCTATATATTAATATAGGGTTTCTTTGTTTGTTATAATTTATTTTATATATTTAATTATTAAATAAAATTATTTAAAAATTTAAAAATTATTATTATGAGTAGAGAATTATTTATTAAAGATGAAAACGGTAAAAATGAGTATAGTATTTTTATTGGGGATGATGGTGATGTAGTGTTAATGGAGTATAATAAAGATGGAGATAGAGTAATTAGGAGTGAATGGGGTAATGAAGTAATGAGGTGGAAATATGATAAAGTTAAAAATTTAACAGCAGAGAGTGAAGATGGAATTGCGGTGAATGAAGATAAGAGATTGGAGATTAAAGAATATGGCACAATGAAGCCCCTATAAAAGGGGTTTTCATTGTTTGTTATATTTTATTTTATATATTTAATTAATTAAAAATTAAAATTTATGATTAAAATTTATTTATTAGAGAAATTTAATGGTAAAGAACAAGTAGTATTTGGAGATATTGAGAGTGCAATTTTTGAAGCATTTGATGTAAGCAAAGAAGATGCTGATGGAATAGGAAATGAAATAAGAACAATATCCAGCCCTGAAGATGATTTAGAGTGGGCGAAGGTTGATAGCTATGAGGACATTACATTAGAGCATTGGTTAAAGGGTGTTGGTGATGGATTTGATTTAAAAAGAAGACCAATATTTAATAGTTTAGAAGAAGAAATGAATTGGATAATAAAAAATTAAATAATAAAGCCCCTATATTAATTTATAGGGGTTTCTTTATTTGTTAAAATAAATATATTATATTTAATTATAATTAAAAATTATTTATTATGATGAAAGAAGTAATTATTAAAGCGGAAGATGTAAAGAATTATGTTAGAGAAGTAATTGAAGAGTATTTAGAATTATATGATGAATCTGAATTTGTAGATGAGAATGGAGATTTAGATTGCTTCAGTAGCGACAACGCAGGAAGCAAGAAATGGGGACGTATAGACAAAGGAGGATATAAATTGGATATTCTAAATGATTTAATTATTAATTTAGAATCACTTAAAAGAAACGATTAATTAAAATAAGGAGCCCTATATATAATATAGGGTTTCTTTATTTGTTAAAATTTATTTTATATATTTAATTAATTAAAATTTAAAAATTTAAAGAATGAAGAAAGTTATTAAATTAAGCGAAGCTAAAAATTTATTAGAGACAATTTTAAAAGATTATTTATTAGAGACAAGCGATTTTGAAAATGAAAATGGAGATTTAGATTGGGATGGAGATGGAAAAAATATAGGAATCGAGAAAAATGCTTTATTAAAAGATTTTAGAGATTATATAGATAGTTTCTCTGAGATACTTTAATTAAAATAAGGAGCCCTATATAATATAGGGTTTCTTTATTTGTTAAAATAAATATATTATATTTAATTATAATTAAAAATTAAAATTTATGGTGAAGTATTTAATGATTATTATTGTTATAGGATTAATTTCTTGTGGAGATAAGAGCGGTAAAAGGAATATTGAATATAAGGTAATGCGGGTTAAAGAAGTTAAGACGAATAAAATTAACTGGGTGAGATTAAATCCAGTGGAGCAAGGGGTATACAGAATGGGGGATACAATATTAATGAACCCGACAATTCATGTTATGGCTCCTAATAATTTTGAGGAAGATAATTATATGAGTGCTGTTATTGAAAAATAAGGATTATATATATTAAATAAAGATTAAAAATTAATAATATGGAACAAATGTATTACCAGAGCCCAACAGGTGAATTATGGACAGAAGAACAATGGAATGAATATGTAAAATACGAGGGTGATAGGCAAATTAAGGATAGTGAAGATGATTGTCACGACTGTTATGGTTGTGAAAAGTGTGAAACTATGCCTTAAGAAAAAATTAGAATCGGGACGCTAGCGGCTGTTAGCGCCCCGATATCGTTCTGATAACGAACTGCCCCCATGATAGCCGCGGTCCATCGACACCCCGCGAGCGGCGAAAAAGGGATTTGCCCACCTCTCAGTTCGCAAACGATCTTCGACCATCGACAGTATATACGCATATACTACTAATAAGTATATACTATGTTATATTTATTAAAAAATACACACATGAAAATACTACTTATTATCCTTGTTATGTTAACAATTCCTAGTTGTTATAAGTACAAAATTCAAGTTACTAACCCAAGAGGATCATTCCATGATGGCGAATACCACAATGGACATTTTTACCCCTATCCCCCAAATACAAATAAAATAGTACCCAGTACTCCGTTACCTCGTCAGAAAAAAGAACGTATACTTTTATCTCCGGTACCTCCTATAAAAAAGGATAGCAAAAGTGGTTTAATCCAGTTTCCAAATAGATTGCAACATTTCAAAGATAACTCTTAAATAACTTTTTTGTGTCGATGAAGTATATACTATCGTCAATAAACCTTTTATGAATAAAAAATATATTGAGAGCAGTTTGATGTTAACTAAAGAGGCATTTAACGATTATATATTAAGACAACAATCAACCCAAGCAGCATTATATGGGTTGACGTTGGAACAGTATCAACAGGCGATAATAGATGGCGGTGTAGTGACGCAACAGTTACCCACATCCTCTCTATTACCCAGGTAATATACTAAATTTATTTTGCCCGACCTCTAAGTTTATATAAAGTAGCTACCCAAAGTAGTATATACGTATGGGGATGCTGGGGGTGTAGGCCATGCATTGCTTTAGAAATAAAACACATATATTTATTGATATGGCTACATTTAAAATAAAATCTGAAGATAAAGCGGCTTTTGAGAACCGCCTTAAAGCACAAGATGTTGCTTTGAGTACGAATCAAATAAAGAATAATAAAATGGAAAACTATTTTGAGGTAACTGTTACCGATCCAGAACAGTTAGAAATAGTTAAAACTATCTTAAAACAATCTCCAAAGATAGACGTAGTTAAAGAATCACAACATTCGCTTAACCGAAACCAACTAAAGGAAATAATTCGGACTCAATTAAGAGAAATATTAAATGAGAGATTTTAAAAAATCCTTGGAGGCATAAAATAGTTTACGTAGATTTAACCTACGGCGGTTAGGGAATTGGGGGTGAGGGGAATGAACGGTGTGAATGTAGGAACGGCGGAACGGCGGAATGTCGTATATTTATATATAAACATATATTATGAAGTATAAAAACAACGTTGCGGAGAAATTAACACAATTAGAAGCGACAGCAAACAGAATTCAGTTTCAAGTAAATAGAAATGCAGATCAAGAATTAACTCTAGAATCTGTTAGTAATTTAAAAGAACAAATTGAGAAAATTCAAGAAATGATTTCTCTAGAGCAAGACGATTTTGCACAACAATTTAGATAAATAAAAACGTTATGGAAACATGGTTATGGGTATTAATTATTCATGTAATTGAAATAGTAGCTATAGGAGTATTTTTTCTTTTTAGACGCAACAATGCACTTGAAAAAGCTGTCATTGAACAACGACAGTATATTGATGCTATTAGTATAATAATTGCTGATAGTGATATGCGGTTAAAAGAATTAGATACATTGGGTGCTTTTCAAGCAGATGATGAAGTAGGTACTTTCTTTCAAAATTTAAGAGAAATACAAACTAATATCAACCAATTTAATAACATTAAGTAGTTTGGTTATATGATATTCTCTTCATATATTGGAATTAAAATAAGAGAAACACAATGTCATATTACGAAGATTACGGCTCCGATATATTTGCAAACGATAAAGTATCCTTAACTAAACGAGGTTTACCCCGTAAACGTAAACCTAAGGAGCCCCGCATATATTTTACTCAAGATACCGAAGATGCCATTGTTGAGTATCTAATTACAGTTGATACAGCTGAACGTAATAGAATTTATAATGAACGTATTGAATATGGTTTCTACAAATTAGCAGAAAACATTATTCATACGTTCAAATTTTATTATACGGATACTGATACGATAGAAGAACTCAAACACGAGGTTATTACATTTCTACTTGAAAAATTACATTTATATAAACCTGAGAAGGGTAAGGCATTTTCTTATTTTGGCACTATAGCCAAACGTTATCTTATTGTTTATAATGAAAATAACTATAAGAAACTTCAAGAAAAAGCAGATGTAGATGAAACTGATGATGATCAAGCTCATTTATATGAGAATGATAAGAATCTGGAAAGTATATTTAACGAGAATAATTTTATGGATCAATACATTAAATATATAGATACCCATATATACAAATTATTTCCCAAAAAGCCAGATCATCAAACGGCGGATGCTATTGTTGAATTATTTCGTAAACGTGAGACGCTGGAGATATTTAATAAGAAGGCATTATACATTTATATTCGCGAAATAACCGATGTATCTACTCCTCAGATTACTAAAATTATTAAAAAATTAAAAGTAATATATGTTCAATTATATAATGAGTATTATACTAATGGACATATAAAAATTTAATTATTTATATTTATTGATAAACGCAATTTATGTCTAATTTTGACGAAGTTACATTATTTGGTAATACATCCTTAGCCGATTTATTTAAACAAATACACCGAAATAATAAGGATATTGATAAACAAATTAATGAACTCATAGATAATATCAAACCACTAGCAACATCTAATGCTGGCTCAGCAGTAATGTTAATGCCCACAGTTAAAGATTTGATTGATGTTAATGTAAAAAATAATGATCAACTACTTAAAATGGCGGGTATAGCTCAACGAGCAGCGTCAATGAGTAGTAACGGTGATGGTGAATTAATTAATCTAGATGAAATTAATGCATTGATAGAAGATCAGAAAATAATACAAGAACAAGGTCAAAAATTACTTGAACAAACCCCGACAATACAAATAGGAAAATAATGTTAAGAGAAAATTTATCGTCCGTTGTATCTTCAATAGGTAAAAATAATGCTGCTCCTGCTGTGAAAACTCAAGTAGGTAGGGTTTATGGTATTGTTACTACTGAAAATACTCCTACAGAAGCTATGTTTATAAAAGCAGGTGGTTTTAGTGGGATCGGAACTATATTTTATCTTGATTTAACACAGGCTCAAAAAGAAACTGGTAGTATAGATAATGAATTTTTAGATAAATGTTCAAGAGCTAAACCCTTAAATCCAAATCAGTGTTTTCCTTTATTCAGTGAATTAGTTCCTATAGTGACTTTAGCATCTCCTCTAGCTCAGATAACTAAAGATTCATCTCAAAAATATTATGGTCCTACTATTAATGTCTGGAATAATGTTCAACATAATTCACTGCCGGCTAATGATAGTGCTAGTCTAGGATTGGGATATTTTGAAGATCCTAACATTAGACCACTATTACCCTTTATTGGGGATACCATATTACAGGGTCGACAAGGTAGCGCTTTACGATTTAGTACAACTACTAAATTATATAATACATTAAATGAATGGAGTGATATTGGAGATGATAAAGATCCCATTACTATATTAACAAACGGATTAAATTACAATCCCGAATTAGAATTCTATGTTGAACATATAAATGAAGACAAGTCATCAATTTATATGACATCAGCTCAAAAAATACCATTAATAACAACTAAAACAGGAGTACTAAATAATTTAACTAATCCTTTAAATATCCCCGATTACTTTCAATCTCAAATTATTGTTAATAGTGATCGTGTAGTATTGAATTCTAAAAGGGATGAAGTAATGATTTTTGCTAAAACAAACATCGAGTTAAATACTAAAAATGTTATTAATTTAAATGCTGATGGGAGAGTGCATTTGAATAGTAATAGCGTTTTTTTAGGCCCTTATAACGCTAATAGCGTACCTCAACCTGTGTTACTCGGTAACGAAACTATAAATCTTTTTATACACATACAAGAAACCTTAACTAGACTTGCCTTTTATTTATCTAGTGCTGTTGGGGTATCTGAAGGAGCTCCTGTAGTAGGATTAAATGCTGCTGGGAAGGAATTATATAGTGATATGATTAAAACATGTGATTTGTTAAGTAAGATAACCTCTAAAAAAGTATTTACATCATAATGGCTAATACTACTAACATATCTCCTATCATATCACCTGATATCTTAAAAACATTATCAGTTTCTACTGCTGTTAAAGCTTTTGGAGCTCAAACAAAAGATAAAAATAAAGAATTAGTAATTATAGGTAATCAAACTAAAACGGCTGATTTAGATAATGAACTTGATTTATTGACTCAAAAAGAACAACAAGCTGGTGTTAATAAAGATAATACTATTCAAAAAGCCCAAAGTGATTTTAATACAAAACAAATAACTCAAGAACAATACAATGCAGTAGTTATATCTGCTGAATTTTCATATCAGGCCGAAGTAGATATTATTAACGTACAGCGTCAAAAGATACAACAAGATAAAGACAATATCGTTAATGATCCAAATAAAAAAATAAAGGATCAACAAAAAATATACGATACTAAAATTAAAAATTCAAAAAAAGATACTCAAAATAAAGAAACTAAATCTAAAAAAGATTTAACAAAGCAAGTAGTATCTAATGCTGTTAAAACTTTAGCACCTATAATTGCACTTCAATTATCAAATGCTGTTTCTATTTTGATTCTTCAAAGAAAAAAATTAGAAGTTTTAGTAGATCAAGTAAATAACTATATTGATACTCAAGTTAAAGATCAAGCTACAGTTACTATAGCAACTAATTTAAGAAATAATGCTATTACTTTAATTAATAATAATATTAAAAAGTTAGAAAGTTTAGGAAAAATTCTTAAAACAATAAATACTATAATAGCTATATTTTCTCTTATACTTAAGATATTATCTCTTATACCATTTCCTGTTCCTCCTAAAGTTGTAACTGTATTAGTAAAAGCTGAAAAGTTAGTATCTGCTATAAGTGCTTTAGTAGTTATAGCTACTATATTACTAGCAAATGAGATATTAAGACTTATTGAATTACGAGAACGTTTAAAACAAATCAGTTTAAAACTAGATGGTAAAGCACTATTAAATTTAAATGAACAACAATTAACAGATCTAACCAATGAATTTCTACCAGCAGGGGGAAATTATGGATCTTATAAAGGATTTAAATTCGCTATTAAAGAAGAAAAAAATCAAAACTTTGTTGTTAAAGGTAATAAACGTCGGTACGCTGTAGCTATAGATCGTTACGGTGTTGAAATTGTTAAAAGCGAATATTCATTTACTTTAGATCCTAATGATTTAATAGAACAATTAAAATTAACCATAGATAGTAGTAATATTGTAGGATAATTATATATTTATTAATATGATAGGAATATACAAAATTACAAGCCCTAAAAATAAAATTTATGTTGGTCAGTCTATAGATATAGAAAAAAGATTTATGACATATAAAACTTTACACTGTAAAACTCAACAAAAATTATACAACTCATTTATTAAATATGGAGTAGAAAATCATAAATTTGAAATTATTGAAGAATGTTTATTAGAACAACTTAATAAGCGTGAAGAATATTGGGGAAATTATTATAGTGTATTGGGTGAAAATGGATTAACTTTGAGATTAGGAAAAGGTAAAGGAATATTAAGTGAAGAAACTAAATTAAAAATGGGATTATCTAAAAAAAATAAAAATAAACCTATTGGATTTGGGATTAATCAAAGTAATAAAATGAAAGGAAAAACCCATTCTGAGGAAACTAAAAATAAAATGAGACAAAGTAAATTAGGGAAAACCCATTCTGAGGAAACTAAAAATAAAATGAGAAAACCAAAGTTAAATTCCCTACCAAAAACAGAAGAAACAAAGCAAAAAATTAGTCAAGCTAATAAAGGACGAAAATTATCTGAGGAACATAAACAAAAATTAAGAAAACCTAAAAATTTGCAAGGATAAATATTTATACATATGAACGTAAGATTATTTAAAAAATTAATTAAAGACGCTGTAACTGAAGCCATTCAAGAAGAATTACCATTTATTCTTGAAGAACATTTAGCTAATCAAGAAAAAAAAGTATTACGTGAAAACAGAACAATGAGTTTTACTAGTAATGATATTACACCTGATGTAAGATCTTCACTACGCGCTAAAATGGGTGAACAATTTGGTTTTCAACAACCTCAACCTAGACTAGAAGTAATTGATGCTATTGATGAAAATACAGGAGAAAGAATAAATCCATTTGCTGCTTTCTTAGCTGATTCAGCCGCTAGTATGACACCTCAAGAAAGAGCAGG
>JAUKPQ010077211.1:0-20902 GCA_032273045.1 Chloridella minuta | reverse complement strand
CCAAGAAAACATCAATATCTATACCATCTCTCGTTAAATGAGAAATATATAATATAGTAGAGTTTATCTGCGTTCCATTATTCCACATAATTTGACTATTATTCGGAGGAGGTGTCTGTGTATTAGTTCTCGCATTATATTTATAGTAAGAAACCGAAACACCATCAACACCAGCAGGTCCTGTCGGTCCGGTAGCACCAGTATTACCTGTTGAACCAGTAGCACCAGTAGGTCCTTGTAATCCAGTAGGTCCAGTCGCACCTTGTGGTCCAATAGGTCCTATATCACCTTGTGGTCCAGTAGCCCCTGTCTGTCCTGTCGAACCAGTAGGTCCTTGTAATCCAGTAGGTCCAGTAGGTCCAATTAAACCAGGAAAACCCTGTGGTCCTTGTGGTCCAGTTGCTCCCGTAGCACCAGGCTCACCCTGTATTCTAACCTCACTCGTAAAAGTTCCCAAAGAATAAGTATAAGCCAAAGGTCCAATATAAGGATTATTACAAGGGTTGAACCTCATCGGGTATCTAAAAGTTATATTAGCAACCCAACCATTACAATTATCTTTACTAAACTCAAAAAGAGGCTCAAAGAATATATTATCAGTAATAATAATTCCTAAATCTCTCATATACTGATGTTGGTTCAACTCACTAATATAAGTTTCTAAAACATATTTACAATCCGAAAGTACTTCAATATAATTGCTATCTCCTTTATTTATTCTATCAATAATATAGATCCTAAAAGTTTGTTCCTCCGTTAAGAAAGCCATACTATCATCACTTCTTAACCAATTAGAAGAACCAGTTTCAACATACATATAAGGTAATCTTGTATCCGCTACAACATCCATGTTCCAATCAGGTCCTCCAAAATCAAAACCATTTAGAAAAGCATTAGTTGAGAAAAACAACTCAAAAACATTCTTCATGTAATTTATTGTCGGGGTATTTGCTGCCATATTTTTATTTATATTTTTATTTTAATTCGTTCGCTTTATTTATTTTATCTCTTTCACTCCAATAAGAAAGTAGATATAAAGTTTCTCTCCAATTTCTCGCATAAACCTCATCATGTTTCGTTATATCACCTCCACTCAATCTATCAATCATCGCAATCCACTTATATTCATCAGGTAGTTTAGTCGTAAAATCCATTCCAGGTCCTTCAACAGCCTCTCCTTTTTCATAAATCGGCTTGTATTCTTTCATATTGTTTTGTTCGTAGTCAAAAAAAAATTAAGTACCGGCATCAAATCTTTCGCCTTAACATTATCCAAAAATAATTTAGCTCTCCACTCCAAGTTTCCTATATCTTTTTTATCAAACTTACTCTGTATGTATATAATTTCACCAGTTTCTTCGTCTTTTTCCTCCGTACAGGGTCTAATTAATATAGCCAATAAGTAAGGTGCGAAATCATAAACAACTCCATTAAACCTTTCCTGATAAATCTTTAACGATATATATTCACCATTAGTCAAATCATTCATATCTTTAAGTGTTCTTGTAGCATACTTAACTCCTTCAACTTCAATAACCTTTTCAACATTCGTCGGTAATGAAAAACCATTAACAATACTAATAATCCTTTCCGTTACAACTTGTATATCATTCATAAGTATATCATCACTATTCTCAACAAAAACTTCTATCAAATCAAACAATTTTAATTGCCCTTCTGTTGTAGAAAAGTATAATTCCAAATGATCACTCGGTAATCCTTCAATCAATTTTGCTATCTCAAAGTATTTTCTCAAAGTTAAATCACCAACACTCTCTGGTAAGTTAATAACTCTATCACTTAATTCCAATTCCATCATATCTATATGTCTTTTTTTTATTTATTTTTTCTTTTTTATACACTAAACTTTTTAATAGAATAAAATCCACTAAAACTTTTATTATACTCTTTCTTTTTAGAGGTATGTAAAGCATATCTTATAGCATCCATCGTATCATCATTCAACTTCACAGGCTCATCTATAACTATATCTTTATTCGTCTTCCAACTATACATCTTAAACTCTTTCCAAGTATTTATACTCTCCTTATTTATAAAAACCTGTGTTGTTTTCACCGTGTTTATTCCCTCTTTAACAGCTTTATTAGCCTCCTTCATATTATATCCATTTCTTCTCAAATCTTCAATAATCTCGGGTCTCGCATAATCGGAATATATATATTTATTTTTATCAACTCCCAATCTGTCGAACTCAGCCACTATATCGTTACTCGTCAAAAATGATTTGTAAAGTAGTTCTTCAACATAAGCCACTCCATCACTCATATAAACTTTAACCAAAGCCGTCGGGTGATTATAACCCCAGTCAGCCCCATAAACTATATCATCTATAACATCAGGTAATCTATCGTATTGTTGAAAATGTGTATATATTCTTGTAGTCGGAGTGGGTCTCTCACCCAAAGCATAAATCTTGTAATAGTTTTCATCAATAGTTATAAGGTGTTCTATCTCCTTAACCTGATCTTCTGGTAAAAAAGGATTATCTAAATAAGTACTCTTAATCAAAACACTATTATCTCTATTCATTAAGTCATATAACCAATGTTCGTTGTCCGAAGGGTTAAAGTCAAAGATAAGTTTAGAAGAAGTCCTCATATTCAACTGGTTATATTCATCAAAAGTTAATTCATTCGCCTCATTAGCCCAAAGTATATCTCTTTTTCTACCTCTTAACTTTTGTTCGTCATCAACAGAGAAGAACTCTATACTCGAACCATTATCAAAATTATATATATTTTCTGTCTTGTGGTGGTTCCCAACTTCATATAAGTTCAAGTCCCTCATAACTTCAATAAAGTCCCTTAAAACCGTTCCTCTTAAAGATGGAAATGATTTTCTAACTATACTAACAATAGTTTTCGGTGTAGTTAAACAATAAACTATCAACATCTGTGCTATCGAATAAGTTTTAGAACTTCTCGATCCACCTTGGTTTATTATAAATCTTATATCATCATTATTTAACTCATTATAATTTTTCTCAAAAACCGGTGTATGTTTAATTTCCAATTGTGCCATCTATATCATCTTTACTTTTAATCTGTATTAATTTAATTTCTGTAATAGCTTTACCATCACTCGTTATATCAACACTATCTGTATATCCTCTCTTTCTTGCTTTGTATTTCATATAAAATAGAATACTTCTTTCACTTCCTTCTTTAATCTTTTTTAATAATTGATTTTCAGCAAAGTCCAAAGTTATTTCATTTATATCATCAACAGATTTTCTAAAATCTTCATCTGTATTATAGTATATATAAAATTGGTTTCTACTTATACCTACTTCTTTACAAGCCGGCGTTACTATTCCTAAACTCTTTTCAAGAGCTTCGAGTAGTTTTTTCTTATTTACTTTCGGGTTTCTCATATAATTTTTATTTTTTTATGTTATTAACAATCCAATCAAAACATTCAGTACTATTCTTAAATGAATAATCTTTCTTAAAATTATTTACTCTTGTTCCAATTGATTTCAGGTGTCTCTCACTTTGTTTAGAACCTCTTTTTAATCTTCCTTCTTCTCCACTTCCTTCTATATGTAAAATTGTTGGATTAAAAACATCTAAAAATCTACTATTTGTAAATCTATCCCCTTCTGCTAAAATTATTCTATCATCTGGTAAAAATCCTTCTAATAACTCAAAGTCGGTTGAAACACTCATACTTAATTTATCACTTCCCTCAAAAGTTGTGCCGTCATATTTTCCGAGTATTACTATATTGTCTTCATTTGATAAGAAAACAATCTTTCCTAATTTGTTTTCTATATCTGTATTGTATTTTCTTGCTAATTGTTTCATCAACCATGTTTTTCCTGTTCCACAATTTCCGATTATTAAATATGTTTTCATAATTCATTAAGGTATTTTTCTTGAAATGTTTCTTTTCTAAATTGCCATAAGGTTTCCCAGGCTATTCCATTAGGAAAGTCCAATTCCATTTTTTCTATTTCTTTTCTCATCCGTTCAATATAATATCCAACGTATCTTTTACCAAGTCGGTACTTTTTATAAGCACAAAGTGTAGTTTCTACTTGATATATGTTTCCTTCGTGTTCTTCTTTTGTATGTAAAAAGGCTTCATTCAACGACATTATCATTTTATTTGTTGGTTTTTTATCAACCCAATCTTCTTTACCAATAGCGAAACAAAGTCCATTTCTACAACTTTCAGCCTCTGCCATATCTAAATATGTCGGTGAGTATTTAGTATCTGTTATTTGATTTAATAAATCTAAATAGTTAAAGGTTGAAAATCTACCAAAGTTTCTAATGTTGGTTATTTTACTATAACAATCTTGCCAACTTTTAGCTTCATTGAAATAATTTTGTTGATCTCCTTTTGTATTCTCTAAATAAGATAAAAAACTTGGTATAAATTGATTTGAGGTTTTTATTCTCAATCTATCTGTTTGGAATATAAGGTTTTTCTTCCATTTGTTCCACCATCTATCCATTCTTTTAACATCAACACACTCAAAATCCGGAAACTCGTTATACATTAAAAATGTTGTTGTAGCACAATAGTTAGTTCCGTATAAAAATGCTATCCAGTATCTTTGAGACATGTTTAACTCGAACCTATCTGCTATATACCTTAAACATATAACAGATGGATCTACGTCTTTTGCTTCCATTGATAAATTGTGATAATCTGTATAACTTAAAACTGACATATCCATATCCTCGTTAATTTACCATTTTTGTTTTTCTTCTTACCTATATTAATCATTCCAATTGTTTCATAAAACTTATTTCCATTAACATTATCATCATTACAAGTCAAATAAATTGGTTTCGGCATTTTTTCTATAAACTTTTTACCCCAACCTTGTCCTCTGTGTTCTTTACTTATAGCTATTTCTTTTACAACATAACTTTTTAATTTACTACTAAATCCAAACCTCATAAAACCAATTAGTTTATCATTATCTTCAACTATATAAAACTTATATGGTGATTTACCACTCAAAAAGTCATCCCAAGAATAATAAAGGTTAAAACTACCTATTTCATTTTTAGCTTCCTTATACATTTGTTTAATAAAGGCTTCATCTTCAATAGTTGCTATTCTAAAAATTGTATTTTTCATATTCATTTAACATTTTTGTTTCATTAAATCCACTTCTTATTAATATATCAGCTGTTGATGCTAAATAAACAGCTCCTTCTTCTTTTACTAAATGAAGAGGACGTAATTCATTTCTTATCGCCATAATCTCATTGTTTTTATTTAAGAATATACCGGCGAAAGTTATATTATCTTTACTTATTAATTCATTTATGTCTCCTTTTAACCATTTATGTATAGCTATTTCTCCATCATTTTCTGTTTCTAACTCTATGTTCCACTTTAACTCCATTTCTTCTTTTGTAGCCATGTCTATAACTCCATTAAAAACTAAAACAACATCTTTTTTTATAATCGGTTGGTTGTTTTTCATTTCCATATAATCACCACTTGTTGAATATCTAAAATGAGCTATGAACTTATTCGGTTTAACCTCCAAAATCCTATCAACAAACTCATTATAATCTAAAAACTTTTCTGTTCTTATCTCATTGTCTATTACAAAGCTGAAACCAAACGCGTGTAACCCTCTAATCCTGGACCAATTTAACATTTTCTTAACTTTATCCTCTTTCCAATCACCAGTTACTCCTAATATAGCACACATTATTTCTCGTTTAATCCTTTCAATGACTTTCTATTTTTAACAATTTCAAGTTCTTCTTCTGCTGTTCCACATACCATCATGTTCTCTCTATAATACATAACTAAACTAATTCTTTCTGCTCCTTCTGTTAATTTTTTAATTGGTGTATTCCCATGGACTTGATGCACGTCTGTAAATAATATGTCCGAGTTTTGTAAATCGAAAGCTACTCCCCATTTCACTAAAACAAAATAACAACCAATATATTTTCCTTTTCTCATAACCGTTAAGTTTCCAAATCCTCCTGTCAAATCGCCTTTATCTGTATGAACTGCTGTCTGCCAGTTTTTATTAACCGTTACGGTTGTAAATACGGTGTCTTCTATAATAAAATCTTTTGAGGTTTCATTTATGATTTTATTTTGATAATCCCATTTGTCTGGTACTAACTCTTTATATAAATCACTCACTATTTTAATAACAGGTAAGCATTTTTTCCATTTATCTATTTTGTTTCCAGTATAAGCCGTTGTTCTACAATAAGGAGCTCTCATCGTTCTATCATAATAACCTATTATACCGGAGTTCACAGGGTCCGCCAAGTTTGTTTTACTTTCTGTTCCGTCTTTTTTTATTCTAAAAAATCTTGTTTTTCCATCGTCTCTTTTTCCAGCTGATACTCCTCTATTTCCAGTCGGTGTTGCTGCTTCTTGAAATGATTTATATGATGATTTTATTAAATCCATCGGTACTTTATTTCTTCTAAACTTAGCCAATAGTTCTCCTGTTTCTTCATCATAAACATCACAATCATAGTTTATTAACATGTTGTAATCATTTTCACTTAAAAGATTTCCTAAATAACTTTCAGCTTTCTCTTGTGTCATTATTGACTTTACTTTTATTGTTTTCATATATTTATGTTAATTTTCTAAACTCACTAATGATAAACTCTTCTCCACTTAAACCACTTTCTTTTATCTTTTCAACTATAAGTTTTTTATCTTCATCTGTAAAAAATAAATATAATGCTTTTTTAGTTGATTTTTTTATATCAACTTTTTCTTTATCATTATCTTTTGTTTTATCTTTTGACTTTTCTTTTTCCTCTTCAACATCTTCTTCTCTAAACCAAATCGGTACATCCATACCCCAATCTAATAATTCATTTGATCCATAATCATCAACAAGATTTACCCATTGCCAATCACCATAAGATAAATTGTCTTTGATTAAAAACTCATATTCTTGCTCACTATCCAATACTAAAACATCAACTTCACTCCAACCAAGTTCTTTTGCGGCTCTAAATCTCATATTTCCACCTAAAATCTCATAATCTTTATTAACAACTATGGGTCTTATTTTTAACATTTCTGGAAATCCTTTTAATGACTCCTTCATTTTAGCTAATTTGTGCCAAGAAATGTTTCTTGGGTTTTCTTTTCTTTCTTTTATATCTTCTATATTTACTCTCATGATAAAATTATTTTTTTTACTGCGTCACTTAGGTTTGTTGTTGAAGTTTTTTCTAATATACTACTCTCGAACTTTTTTATAAAGTTATAATCATCTTCCTCTAACATAAAAATCATATAAGCCGTTGTTGTGGTTGATTGTTTTATTTCTAATTTATCATCTAATTCATTTTTTGATTTATTATAATCACCAACAATTTCATTTAAGAAGTCATCATCCAATGAGTTTTCATCTTCGTCTTCATGAAATACCCATTCAGGTACGTCCATACCCCAATCTTTTAATTCCTCGAACTCATCTAATGATAAATAGTCCCAATCACCATAAGATAAATTATCTTTGATTAAAAACTCTTTTTTTTGTTTCTCTGTTAAATGTGATGCTTTTATAATAAAAACTTCTTTTAGTCCGGCTTCTTTACAAGCTCTCAACCTCATATTCCCACCTAAAACAACCATGTCTGTATCAACAACTATGGGTCTAACCTCTAACATTTTAGGAAACTCTTCTATTGATTTAACTAATTTCTTAAACTTATCATCTTTAATTGTTCTTGGGTTTTTAGGGTTTAATTTTATTTTATTTATATCAACTTTTTCAATTGAAACTTCTTTTTCACTCATATAATTTTTTATTTTTTTTATTGTCATATTTGTAATCTTAAACTATAATGCCATAACTTTTGTATATACTCTTAACCTCATCACTCATCGGTCCTTTTCCATTATACATTAAGTTTCTTCTATTTCCATTTATCAACCAAAATAAAGGGTAAGGACTTGTCTTATATATTCCATTATCAACAACATAACTATCCATATAACCTTCTGTTAATGTCTGATCTATTATAAAAGTCGTATCACTAACAGGTTTCGGCTTCGGTATATCTAACGAATAATAATTGTTTTTCTTTCTCGGTAATCTTTCATAAGTAGGTTCTTTAATAACTATTTCTCTAACAACAGATATATTATTAACTCTATTGTTTATAGTCCATAAGTATTTCATCAGTTCATTAAACTGCTTTTCGTTTATATTAACATCGCCTATATTTATATTCAAGTTGTCGTTTCTAATTATCATATATTATATATTATTATTTTTTTATATCTATATCATAGTTATTGTTGCTCGCTTTTTACAAACCTAATCTTTTTAATTTTTGTTCTCTATTAACCATCTTATATAAATCTTCAATATGTCCTGTTAATAGGAGTTCATCTTTATAATAAAGTTCATAGTAATTATATCCTTTACAATTTAATTTATATCCATACATTTCTATATAAATAAACTTATTATGTCTTTCAATAGCCGTTTTTATATCCACTTCTACACATTAAATAAATCTCCATTACTTACAAACCAATCTCTAAAATTGTTAAAGTAAGTTTCAATACTCAACGCACAAGTTCCACAACCAGGCTGAGGACGAGGAGCCGAACCATCAACATATTTTTTATATAAATTATAAAAGTACTCTAACTTTCCATAGTCATTAATAACCATTCTCATTAAATCCTGTAATTCATCATATTCCTCTCTTGTGTAAGGCTTAAAAGGTTGGTCCTGTAATATCGGTGTATTCTGTTTCTTCGCCATCTTCATCATCATTATTTTTTAGTAAGTCGGAACCATAAAGTTTCCCTTCTTTTTTTAATCGTAAGTTCTCTTGGTACTTAAAATATAAAGTATCTAAATTAGTTTCACCAATCTCATTAACTATACTTTTGTATATCTCGTTTAATTGTTCTTCACTCATTTTCTTTAACTCGGAAATCCTATACTTTTTGTTTCCAAGTTTAACCTTCGTGTTCCCGTGGTTAAAATTCTTTTCTTTCATAGTTTTTATTTTTGTTTTTCTTTTAATCTTTCAATAATCTTTTCCATCTGTTTATGATCTCTCTTTATTCTCCAAGCCTTAAACCAATTTAGTATATCTTCTTTAATTCTACCTGTGTAATACTTAAACTTATCATCATTCTGTATCGACTTAACAATAAAATAAACAAAACAACTAAACCATATATTCTGTATCCAAATTAAACTCATCCAAAAACTCACACATTTCCAACAACCAGTCAAAATGTGTAAAGAGTATTTTAATAAATTATCTGGTAATAAATCAATAACCCATCCAAGAGGTACGAACTCACTTATAACATAACCAAGTCCTAAAACCTTTAACATTAAAAATATATTTATTGTAATCATAATTCTTTTTTCTTTTTTTTATCTATCTGTTATATTCGGAACTTTTTGTTTCAACTCCTTATTTCCAAAATAATCAATAAGTATCAAATATGTTTCATATCTTTTTGCTTCTAATTTAGTTCCAAATATGTTTAATATATTTAATTTGATTGGTTCATTAAAACCTTTACTTCTTAAAAACTTGTATAGTTCTTTTTTATATCCAGTTTTATATAAGTAATTGTGTTGATACTCTCTTCTTTTTATATCATCTGTTCTACCAACATAAACTATCTTATCATTAAAAGTAATACTATAAACAACAACCATATACTATATATTATTTTTCTTTAACTCTCCTCGTATGTATCCAAAAGTAAATCTTATAGATTTTCTTATAGTTTCATATTTTATATTAGTGTTTCTACTTATATCCATTAAACTCATCCCCTCATTATGATATAACTCGATAACCTGTCTATTGAAAAAGTAATTTATACTATTAACATTAACATAATAAAACCTATCTAATATCTCTCCTAAACAATCATCTAAATAACATAACATAATTTCAGTATTAGTTAATTCATCGTCTTCTAATTCAACCCCAGATGGATCCACAATCATTCCATCTTCTAATATAAAACCATTTCCTAAAACTGAATATCCTTTCCAAAAATCCGATTGTGATTTCTTTTTTGTTTTCTTTTTCCCCTTATAATACTGGTTCTGTATTATTCCATAAACATAATAGTTCAACTCTTTTCTGTTATAAACATCTATTAATCTATCAACATTCATTTCTAATAAAATTAAAGATATATGTTGCTTCAACTCATCTCTATACTTAACGGGTATTTTTGATAAAGTCATAATAAAGTTTTCACTTAAATAAAGTTCCTCTATTATCTTATTTCTCATATGTTGCTTATCGGAATCCATTTTTCCCTTTGTTCTATTAAAACATTTCTTATCTCAAAAAAGTTGCTCGCCGTCTCGAACCTTTCTTTAATTTCACACTCTCTAATTAAATTGTTTATAGCGAAAGAAAAAGCGGAAAAAGTAAATATGAATAACTCATTTGATGTTATTTCGGCTATTAAGTAAAAGTATTTATCAACAAATGTCTTAAACGACTTATTAATCGTGTTTTTTTTAATAACATCAACGTCAAACTTTGAGATTTCAATAACCAAGTCATCTAATACTGAAAATAAAGTGTGTTTTTCTGTTGGTGTTAAACTTTCTAACTGACTAAATATAAAATATATATCTTCCCATATAGAAAGTATAGTTTTTTCTATTCTTTTCATAGTGTTTATCTTATTTTTATAAAAAATAGTGGTGGTAGTTAAAAAAAGTTAAAAAGAAAAAAGTTTTACCACCACTATTCATGTTTATATATTATATTTTCTAACTTTCCTTCTGTGTAAGTATCTTTCGATGAAACATTCCTTACAATAGTGCTTGTAACCAGTAAAGTTTTCATCATTTTTATAAAAACAATTTGTGGTTTTAGTTTCATTACAACCCTTACAAGTTAAAAGTTCGACGCAATGATTTTCTTTATTGTAAAAATCTTTTAATCCATCCCACATCTCTAATATATTTTTATTGGTGTCTCCATATAAGTACATAAAGTAATGTGTTATAATGAAAAAATCTATATCATCAATACCTCCACCTCTCGCCATAATTCTTCTAACATAATCTACTATATGTTTAGTTTCACAATCTAAAATTATCCTCGTTGTTTTATATTTTTTAACTTTACTCTCTCTCTTTTTTCTAACTTTATCTTTAACAGCATTTTTACAACTATCACATGTTCTGTGAAAACTTATATCACCTTTTCTATTAACATATTCTTTATAACAAGATTTTTCCTGCTTAACCTTACATTTAGTACATTTCTGTAAGTTACTTTTTTTATACACTCTTTTAGTTTCCATAATCTATATATAATAATAATATATCTCTATATCTATATCATAGTTATTGTTGCTCGCTTTTATAAATTATTTCATGTTATATTAAAAAAAACTGAATAAAAACATAAAAAAGGCGAAAAAGGAGTTTTTAGATTTAATATATAAATTATAAAAAGAAAGAAAAAAGTTATGATTATTAAGTTTCCAAAACAAGTTAAAGACGTTATTAATAAAATGCCGTTTAACAAAACCGTTAAAATGAACGCTATTAAAATATATGGAGCTCTTTATATTATGAGTTCTCGTAAAAATAAGTTCGACTATTTTCCTGTACCAAGTGAGTATCTAAAATCAATAAACAATCGTTATTATAAAATAATGGATCATTTTGAGGCTGAAAACATTATACAACCTTATACTCGTCCTGTTATTGATGATAATGATATATTCAATACTATAAACAAAAAATACTATGATGTTAATAAAGGCGTATGTTCCAAATATAAGTTCTTAATAAATACAGAAGTTGGTGATCTTGTTGATGTAGATATGGTTAGTAATAGAAAGTTTCGTTGGTATGAAATTATACAAAATTCACTTATGGAATCTGGTTATGAAGTAAATATAAAACGCGATACTTATGGCAGAAGAGTTCATCATTCAGGCATTCGTGATTATAAAGAAGATTTCAAGGGTTTTTATACAATTGATAGTGTTTCTTCTCAACCAAGATTATTATACCTTATAATGAAAGAAAAGGGTATTGTTGATGATTTACTATTTGATATATTTGATAATGATAAAGATTTTTATTTAGAAGTTCAATATAACTTAAAATTAGATAGTCGTAATGATGCGAAAGATTTATTCATGTATTGGATAAATGGTAATGGTTATGTTCCTAATTTCAATATACATATCTTATTTCCAACTGCTTCGGCTTTTATTAAAAACTCAAAGTCGTCTTCTTATAAAGATATGGGTTCTGTTCTACAAAGAAAAGAAAGTAATATATGGATTGATGATCTATTAAATGATGTTCCTTGTGATTTTTGTCTGCCAGTTCATGATAGTTTTATTGTTAAACCAGAAGATGTTGAATCCGTTTATAACTATTGCGTTTCTAAATACCCTCAATTACAATTTAAGAAACAATTATTATAATCACCATAAAAAATCCTTACTTTCTAAAAATGGTTTTTTTTAACTAATATATATTGTATAAAAAAAAGAAAAAAAATTATGAAAAATGAAAACATTGAAAAATTAGGATTATTTATTAGAAAAGTATATCTACCTAAAAAATCTTTACCTGTGACTGCTAAACAAATAGCGAAAGAAATTAATGAAAGAGTTGTCCAATTCAATAGAAAATATGGAACTACTTTTAAGAATATAACTGAAATTGTTGTAAGAAACGCTATCAATAATGTAAGAGCTAATGATGACTTATCTACAAAAGAAATAATTGGTGTATCAACTGGTTATTATTTATCTGATGATTTAGATGATATATTAAAACAAATAGAAAGTTTAGAAGGTAGAGTTGAGGCTATTAATAATGCTATTCGTGGTTTAAGAAGAAGAAGTAAAAATTATAAAAGAAAAGAAAAATCGGTTGTTGTAAATTATAAAGATAAAAGTGTTATTCAAGGCGACTTATTTGATAGCCTATAAAAAAATAAAAAGAAAAAGATATGATTGATGATTGGAATAAAGAAGAAATTGAACTATACGCAGAGTATATGGATTTCGTAAGAAGGTATTTAGCGGACAACACTGAAATAAAAAGTGTGAGTGAAATACCATATAAAGTTAAACCTAAAAGGATTGAAATTGTAGAGATTGAAAAATTAGATAATACAAAAGAAATACCTGGTTTAGATGATGATTATAAATACTACTATAATGTTAATCCAATTAAACATGTATTTATAAAAAATGTAATGGGTTTCGGAACTTGGAAAAGAATAATTTGGAAAACAAATAGAAGATTACAAATGCTAAAACAATTAGGAATATAAAAAATGTTTAATAAAAAAGGCCCACTTTTTTAAGGTGGGGCTTTTTTTATTCCTCTTCTTTTCCTAATCCAATTAAACTATCTTTACTTCTCAATAACATTATACCTAATGCCAACCAGCCACCTAATTCACCTGCCGTAGCTTTTCCCGTCCATATCATAGCTCCTGTAAAGCCAATTATTCCAAGACCCATAATCGTCGTTATAGGGCCGCTCTTCACTAATCTCTTCATATTTTAATTTATTTTTTAATTTGATTAATCTTTTTTTTTAATCTCCTTGTTTAAGGCTTTAATCTCTAACGTCAAATCCTTCACACTATCACATAAGTCGTCAAACTTTTCTGTTAAGTGCTCAAATCTTAAATTGTGCTCACTTTCTAAAATGTCTAATTTATTCTTAGCCGTATAAGCCACTTCTTTAACTCTTTCTAAATCTAATCTTAAAGTATCTAAATCTTTATCCTCAGCCTTCTTTTTTAGATTACTCATAGTATCTCTTAAAAAATAAGAAATAACCGCCATAACGGCTCCAAATAGTATCGTATTTATATCCATCAGTACTCGTTTCTATTATCTTTTAATCGCCAGATTTCCTCCTCCTCTGGTGTGAGCTCCTTAACTTTATTGTAAGGTTTATCTTCTATTCTCAATTTTAAGAACTTTATTAACTTAACAACATTAGTCATATTAACGCCTCTACTTATCTTTTCTTCCTCCATTAACTATATATTAAAAGTTTATCGGACTTCCTTGTGGTCCGCAACACCCACCATCACCATTATAATAACTCGGTCCTCTATTTCCTCTTGATCCTCTTGAACTTTTAGATGTATAAATATAGTTAAAACCTGTTAAACTTGATGGTGGTATTCTTTCAACACCGTTCAACTGGTAATACTCCGGAAACTCAGCCGGATTATTAATAATATACTCTCTAACTCTTTGATCGTAAAAAGCCGCGTTGTCTGTTTGTAAGTTTCTTAACCACTTTAAGTCAGCCGTCGAAATTCCCTCTGCTTTATCGCTCTTCTGTTGAACTACGGCTTTATTCGTAATCTTCCAATTAATCCATGGTAAGCTTTCAACAATAGTCCATTCTAAAAGAGCCGGTTGAATATAATTGTTTAATAGTATCTGATAAAAACTACTATTAAAAGTTCCTGAACCAGCCTGGGTCATTATAGATCCGTATAAATCTTCACCAAGAATAATTTGTGTGTGTAAATCTTGTGCTTTTCTAATATAGTATTGTAATAATTTATCATCAACATTATCCTCAACAACACTTCTATCCTTAATATATTGGGTACTAATCAATTCTGTATATGCCATATCTTTTTTTTATTTTTATTTTATACTGATCCTCCTTTTGTATATGTATAATCGTTTAGTTTTTCATGAATAAAAGCTCCAATAGATGGATTTTTTCCTTCATACCACTCACCAAATCTATTAGAACCTGATGTTTTACAAGTAGCCATGCCTTCTGTTAATTCAATAAAAGTTTCAACAGGTACATTAAAATAAGTATATGTTTCTCCTTCTTGAAACTTAATAACTAATTCCTCTTTTTTATCATCATATTTATATTTCCATACATTAGAAGATTTAACAGCCGCATTATTTCCAGTTCTTGTGTTTCCATAAACAACCTTAAAATCTTTTGATTGATTAATTGGTAATTGTTCTTTAACCTCACCACTATCAATTAATCTATTAGCCTCATCGGGTCTATAACCAGACGTAATCAAAACTTGTTTCTTTTGTTCCGAAGGTATTGGTGCTTGAATAATACTTAATAAATCACTTATATTCAACTCAACATCAAAATCTAACTCATAAGTGTTTAATTGGATTTTCTCACAACCATTAATAGACCCTAATCTGTTAAAAACTCCTTCAATAAAGTTTTGTCTCGGTGTTATATACTGAGCCTGAAATTGTTGTAAATCATTTATAGTAGCATTTTTATTAACAATCATTCCTTCTTGCATCACACCAAATAAACTCGGAGAAGTCACCTGATGACCCGTCATAATTCCCTCTGTAATCTCACTATTCAATTGTATAAATCTCTGATCGCTCGCATTTAAATCGATGGAGTCAATACTAATTTTATTATCAGGCCCATCACTAAAAGTAATAAAAGGTACATTAGCATTATTAGTTCCCTCAAACTCATTTCTTAATCTATTAACCTCTCTATCAATAGCATCCTCATTCGGAGAACCAAAAGGTATATTAATATGTAATCCAGGAGTAAATCCATTTTTAGCAGCCTGTAAGTGAAAATTAGATATTTCATACTCTAACTCACACCATCTCGCAGCCGCCATATAGTTCGGCTCACCATAAGTTTCTTTTCCAGGTACATATCTTTTACAATAAAGTATTTGATTAGCATCTTTTCTATTAATAGTAGAGAACTTTTGAGCGAATAATATAGGCTGATTAGCCCATTTTTTCCAGTTATTACAAATAAAATAACCATCTTCGTCAGGGTGTTTCTCATCTTTAATTTTAGCTCTAACCTTTTGAGCCGGTACATGATTAATAGCCTTAATAGATTGTCTATCTTTATTCCATATAATCTCCAAAGCGAAAGCTCCAAATATCTCAAAGTCAAAAGCCGCTCTTGCTGCTACTTCATCTAAATCAGTTTCGCCATAAGCGTTTTTTAAGAAAAGTAAAGTTTCTGCTGATAAATCTTCTCTCATCCAACCATTACCTGCTACTAATTGTTGTTTAGTATTAACAATAGCCGAGTGTTTCGGGCTTCTTGCTAATAATCCTAAATAGTACTCCGGCATCAAATTATCTTGTCCGAAGTTAATCCACCCATTACTATTCTTACTTTCCTTATATAAAGGTATTCCTAAATCCGCCGAAGCGAAGTTTAACTTTCTATATAAGTAAGTTTTACTATCATTTTTATTTTCTTCCATATTGTATATATTATTTTATATTCGGTCCATATTTTGATAAACACTAACCGTACCTGATGATTGTTTATATATTTCATTTTGTGAAAAAGTAGCCGCTAAAACCAATATACCAGTCTCAACTTCTTTTACAACATTATTTAAATCTAAATCAGCCGGTGTATTCATTTGATAAATAACATAAGTATATTCTCCCGGTTGTATATTAATCCAACCTTCTTTCGGCCCTGGTGCTGGGTTCCAAGAAGTAGCCACATTAGTTAAACCTGGAATAGTTCCTGATAAGTTCCAAGAACTATTTACAGGAGGGTAAGTATTATCACCAAGAGTAGCCACATTAACCGTGTTTCCACTATTAGTATAGTCAAGGTTCCAAGCATCAACTCCATTATAATATACTTTAAGGTATTCATCTGGTCCTGAAATCTCACCTTGAAAATAATTCACACCATTCTCTTCACCAGCAACATAAGTTGGCAATAAAGTATTATTACTATTTACAAAAACTCCTAAATCAGTAACGCCATCCCATAAAAAATTAACAAAGTCAAACTGGTTATAATAAGGGCAATAATTTCCTGTATCCTCTGTATATGCGTATAATATACCTGATCCTCCTAAATCTTCTCTAACAGCCCAAATTGGGTAAATTAATTCATTTGGTTCATAATATAAATAATAACCTCCATAATTTGTTAAAATATAGTAGGGTCTTCCGTTATATGTTCCTACTGACTGATAAGAATAACTTTCTGGAAAAGATGTTCCATTAAAAGTCACCATAATAGCGTGATCACAACTATCTTCAATAGTCACAACAACATCTAACTCATCAGGTGGTAAAGGGTTATAAACAGAAACCGTAAAAGAGTTATAATACCAAGGAGCATCACTAAAATCCTCAGCGTAAAATATAGTTTCAACTAAACTTTGTTTATTAGTAATCTTCCAAGTAAAGTAAGGATTAACTAAATTAGTCGAGTTCTCCCATAGAGTTACATTCACTCGGTTCTCTGTATTCTGTTGTAGATATATCATTTACTAATACTTTTTTTTTCTTATTTTCTTCTTCAAATATAAAAGGGTAAGCAATATAGTACCTTTCATATAAACTTTCTGGTATAAATCTAACTAAAATTGGTTGTCCGTTAATCGGGCATCTTAATTTAGTATCTAAATAATCTTTATTTATCTTTCTCATATCTATATATATATTTTTAATTCGTTTTTAACAAATTATGTAAATAAAAAAAACCCAACCCAAATAACGGGTCGGGTTTTTTAATTTTAATTCATTTTTAATAATTAAACTCCTAACTGCGAAGCCGCGTAAGTACTTAATTGTGTTAAAATCTGTCCTGATATACTCGTTAAAGTAATCATAGCTCCATTTAAATCTGTTCCTGCTTTTCCTAAACCTGCGTCCGATGCTGAAACTAAAACCGGTGAAGAAAGACCCATAAGGAAATAATTTCCATTATTATCTAAAATCACAGCTCTCCAAGAACCTTGATCTAAAACTCTAATTTTATCTATATTAGCAGCGTTCAAGTTATAAACATTGAAAGAAAGAGTTTGTGTTCTTTTGTAAGCATTATTTTCGTTATTATACTCACCTGGTGCTGTAAATGAAGCAACCTCTGGGTTTTGTAAAAAAGCATAAGCAGAAGATGTACCACCCGAAAATGTACCAATAGTAAGATTATCACTCGCATAAACATACGTAAGTGAAGTTCCATTATAAGGTAATAAATAAACGGTATTTACACCTGAAACTGCTTTACAAGGGATCGGATTTTGTCCTGATGTTAATAAACAACTCATATTATCTTCTAATTTTTTTTCTATACTAACAAGGTGGAGAAATCATTATGTAAAAACTCCACCCTATATTAGTATTATTTATTATTTTCTTTTGTAGATTACGTATTGAGGGTAAGCTACTTGAATACCTTGTTTCCAAGCAATTCTTGTCATAATCAATTTAGTTGGGAAGTCAAAGTACATATTGAAGTTTGAGCTATCCGAAATTAAATCAGTACCAAAAGCGATATTCTTTCTTGGTGTTAATACTATTGAACCTTTAACATAGTTAAATCCTCTTGAAGCCACAATTCTAATGTTCGGAGAACCAGGGTAGATAAAGTCCCAAGTGTTCGGGTCAGCACCCCAAGAAATATGAAATTGATTAAGAGTTCTTAACGCGAAAGTTAATGTTTGGAAATCAGCATAACCCATTAACATAATAAGTTCCTCACCTAAAATATCTGGTTGATTAACGATTGCTGTTTGTATCATATTATCAACAACTGAAATCGCATTAGTTGGAGTAAGTGCTCCTGAACCAGAGAAAGTAGAAGTGATTACAGATGAAGTAGCAGAAGTGCTATCCAAAATGTAAAATAATCCATTACATTGTGTTAAGTTTGTAGAATAAGTTCCAGAAACTGCACCAGCGATTGCTAAATCTTCAACACCAGCAGCAACTTTTGCTTGCATGTCAGCCACATAAGTTTTAGCGAATACCTCTGGATCAAGAGTTTCTCCGTAAGAACCAGCTTTCATCATCATACCAAACCAGTATGTTTCAAGGTCCTCTAAACAAACCGCTGTTTCTACTTTTAATTTACATACGTCCAAGTTTCTTTGAGCCGGAGCGAAAGAACCTGTTGCGTTAATAGTACCACCAAGATTACAACCACCCGCTTGAATAACCACGTTAGAAGTTGAATAATTGATAGCCACTGAATGTTTTACACCTTCAATAGTATTAATATACTTGAAAAGTGTTGGTGCTAATACACTTTCTCTTAACAACGGTTGTGATAATTGGTCCGTGTAAGCAGTAAGAGCGTTTAGATAATCTGTTAAAGCTATTGCCATAATTTATTTTTATTTTTTTTTATTACTTTTTAGTAATTCTTTTTTGTTTTTAGTTTGTAATCGTCAAAGATCCACCATTTCCACTTACTCTCGCATTAGCCATAGCGTCTCTCATATCTTTAATTCTGTCTGCCACTTCTGGATTATTCATTTCACCAAAAGTTTCAACTTTTTTTCCTAATTTTAAGTTTCTTGTTGTGTTATAAGTTTTTAAGTCATTCATAATGTCTCCGTTATTAGAGATTTTAGAGTTTAAACTTTCGTTCTTAAAATCCTCTCTTTTAACCTCCTCATTAATAGATGTAAATAATCTACTCATCTTGTTATTAACTTGTGTTAATTCCTCTTCTTGTTTAGACATTAAACCTTGTAACATTTCCATAATTTTTTCCATGTTTTGTTCCAAAGTCATTAATCTTTCTTCCATACCACTTTCATCAACCTTATCAACATTATCAGGTGACGCTGGTGATGCTGGTGTTTCTTCCGCCATACCTTCAACAGATGGAGCCGCCGTTTCTTCCGGACTTTCTTCTCCTTCTTCTGTACTTTCTGCGATTTCAACAACTAAACCTGCTGCGATTTCAAGAGTTCTACCATCAGTTAATACATAAGTACCATCTTCTGGTGTTGTAGAGTTTCCAGCTTCATCAATTAAGAAAATTGGAGAACTAACTGCTAATTCAGTACCGTCTTCAATTGCTAATATACCTTTATCACTCTCAATTTGTGTGTAAGAAAACTTTTGAGCCTTAAACTTCAAGTAGTTATTGTATAAATCCTTGATCTCGTCGGCTTTTTTCTTAATTTCAACTAATTTTTCATCCATAATATATATTTTATATTTTATTCCTACATACTTATATGTAAGATGTTTCACTTTTCCTTATTTGCCTTCCATTTTTTTAATAAACTTAATAAAATCATCATCTAAATCTAACCAACCGACTTCATTTAAAACCTCGAACCATTCATTTTCACTTTTTTCTTCTTCAATAACTCCAAAATTGCTCGGTTTTATACCACATATAGTTTCAATAGAAAAAGAAAACTTATTATTTCCTTTAACCTCCTCATTCCAATATAATTTATCTTCAACTTTACATTCCATAAAGAAAGTTCCTTTCGGTAAATCATAACCATAAAATCTACTTTTATCATAATAACTATCCTCAACAATCCACCAACCAACAGGGTAAGCATCAACCATCACGTTCGAGTGATTATCGTTTATAACTCCTTGCGGGCGATTTCTCATGTTTTTAGAAAAGATTTCATACATTTCTCTAATCACCTCTTCTGTAAATCTTCCAAGATATAAGTTTCCATTATTATCTCTTCTTTTCATATATTTATTCGGAACCATAACCGGTCCAGCCACAATCTGTTTTTCCTCATCAAAGAAAAATTGTTCTTGAAACTCCTGTTCTCTATTAAAGTACATACCTTCAATTTCAATAGCAGGGTCTTTAACTAAACTAACTCTCGATAAAGCATCTGGATTATTCTTATCAATAATGAAATCGAACTTCGGTAGTTCTTCGTCTTTGTAAATCTTTTTAGCCATTTTTTATTTTTATTTCTGGATTTGAACATTCGAGCACATAATTTGCAGTTATATCTTTAAACCAATAAACTTGATGAATCGAATTATGAACATTATTAACAAGTATGCAACGCAAATTGGGATTTTCAAGACACGAAAAATTTGTTAGTGCTACATTTTTAGTGACATCTAAACTTGTAAGTTGATTATCTAAACAAGA
>JAUKPQ010077101.1:0-20911 GCA_032273045.1 Chloridella minuta | reverse complement strand
CTGTGTTAGTATTCGACCCGGGGCTATAAAGTTCTGTATCATAGTGTAATTATACACTGTGCGAGGTGGCTTGTCAAGAAATACGCCTCTACAGGCACTGTCAATTAGTCCAGATAGATGTGTCTTTTAAGCCAGGTGTCCCAGATAGTAATGTTGGTAACACTGCCGGGCCAAGTGACCTTGAACATTTCAAAACTGCGTTGATCATGCAGCATCATCTTTGGTCCGGCCACTGTGGCATTTTCTATTCGGTTGGTTTTGATCCAGGTGCGGAATGCTGCTTCTGCTCCTGTGTTGTTGCGCATGATCAAGATGTACAGTGGATCCACTGCACGGTAACTGGGACCTGACATTAATGCAGCACAGTGCCAGCAGGTGGCGTCTGATAAGCTTCAAATTCTCGAACAATATCCTTGAAGGATTCGCCTAACTTCAAGCGTTCTTGATCATACTCTCTGGCCACTTCTTCTTCCACGCCCAACAAGCGCATCATGCCTCCCATGTGTACTTCTCGAATGCCATTCTCGTGAAGAATGGCCATAAGGTCCAGCATAAGGTCTTTGATTTTGAGTTGTAATTCTTGTGATGATTGCATTATGTAATTATGCACACAAACAAGAAAGCGGCCCAAAGCCGCCTTCTTTTAGCGCAGGGTCTGCTTACTGAGCAGCTTCCACCATGGCCACTGCCGCTTTAACTGCTTGCGCACGGCTCGCAGGTGTTTTTACTTTGACCCCAGCGATTTTGATTTCGCCTTTCTTGGCCAATTTTGTTTTCTCTGCCAACTTAGAGGCAACCACATAACTAGCATCACCAGTCAAGTTCTTGTCTTGCATAAACTGCAAGGCTTGTAGTTTGGTCATAGCATGCGGCAATTCCTCAAGCATGATGTTGGTGCATCCTGCCTTGTTGAGAATCTTGATACGAGCAACCAAGTCGTTCGCAAAGCGAGCCTTAGTTGTGCCATCTGGATTAGTTGCGGTACCTGCTACGGTAAAGAGTTTTTCTGTCATTTTATTGCCTTTCAAAGCTGCCTGTTAAGTTAAAATTAATGCTGTTTTTTGCAGCATATCTAAATTATAACACAATGTGATATTAAGGTCAACCACTTTGTGCTATTTAGATTCTTTATTTGCCCAATTCCTGGGCATTCGATTTGATCACATCCACACCGCGATCGGCCATTCGAGCAATGCCCGAAAAGCCCACGGTTGCTACGACCAATCCCAATACAAAACCAATTAAGAGATTACGCATTATGCTACTTCCTTTTCAGTTGTTAACGCTTCTGTCAATGCTGTTAATGTCCGGCTCAGAGGGTGTGTGTTTTCGTATGTGGTACCGCAGTACCATTCACCATCCTTCATGATGTAGTAATACTCAGCGGCACAGTTGTCGCATTGTTCCAGGAACGCTTCAAAGGTCAATGCTACTTTGAACTCGGTGTTTTTCTCACCGCGATCGCGTCCGTAAAATACAGTAATGTCTCCGGCCGGTTCATCAAACGAATGTTCAACATCTGGTGGAATTTCAATGTTCTTGCCCAGCACACTCATGTCGCCTAGTGCTACCAAATAGTTGGCCTTGGCACTGTCATAGTGTTCTTGCAAGCGGGCACCATTGTGCTCCACGCTGCCATTCCAATGACAATAAACGCTTTTGACTTTGTTGCCATGCATAACGCCAATTCTGCTTCGTGTACCCATTTCAAACTCCTGTTTGTTGCTGTATGTGTGTATTATAGCATTTCGGTGAATAATGGTCAACCGATATTAGTCTTTGGGTGCCACGTATTCAAACAACACCCACTTGGCACGGTTCAGCAATTGACGCTGATCTTCCTGGATATTGGCCAGGGTGTCTGAGTCATGAGGACCGTATGCCATCATCTCTTGGCAATCACTCAACATGCTAGCCACAACCATTCCGGCGCCTGTAAACTTGAATGTGATGCTGGACTCTACACTTTCGCGAAGTTCAGCTTCTGTACAACCGTACATGGATCGCTCACGTTCACGTTTGATGTTGTTGCCAACTGCGGCGCGGATTTCTGGTGCTGCTGTCATTTACTACTCCTATTTGCTGTTTATGTGTGTATTATAGCATTTCGGTGAATATTGGTCAACCGTTTTATTTCTTTTTGACAGCAGCTTCTTCTTCGGGGGTCATGAAGCGTGGTGGGTAAGGGTGATCCAGGAACTTGAACAATTGCACTGGTTTCCAGTAGTTGTGCAAGAGATTGTTGATCACCACTATACCTGCAGTGATCACAACAAATCCCAGCATTATCAAAATGCTGCCTGTGAAAAAGACCGAGGCTTGATCTAGGTTCATGTTAGTAGACTTCTTTGACTAGAGTGAATTCATTAGCGGGCCACAGCGCCTTGAACTGGTCTGTTTTCACGTAGTCGTTGTAGGCCTTGGCATCAAAGAACACTTTGTGAAATGCAGTTTTGAGAGTACCTTTTGGGTTTATTGTAAGATAAACCGATTTTGCTTTTCCTGCCATTTCGTGCTCCTAGTGTTAAGTGTTGATTATAACAGATTTGGTATTAATGGGCAACCAGCTCATCTTGCAGTATTTCGCCCAGTCTTGCTTTTTCTTTTTGCGCATAGATCATGGCCTGAGCAATCATGTCGTCTGCGGTTCCGTCGGAAAGAACTTCTCTAGCATCTTCGTAGCAGCAACCACCCAAGTGTTCGCAGGCAAATTCATAGCCCTCAAACAACACACGGATTCTCAGCATGAACCAGTCATACCGGCCATTGTCAATGTTCTTGCAAATCTCTGCCACATCCGATTCTTCAAAGCAATCACGTGGATGGAGTTCTTCCCAGGTCTTGTCCACAATTACTGTGAATCCGTTGCGCTCAAACCGGGTCAGTTGCTCGTAATAATGGCTCATCGCAGTAGTCCTTTGTTGCTATGTGTGTATTATAGCATTAGGGGCATTATTGGTCAACCAGATCAACAAAATTCCATAGCTGCTCAGTTGGCACATGGTGCTGTTCGTATCCCTCCAACACCATGTTCATGTAACTGTCGCTGGGTGCAGAGTCAGATCGCCCGGGTTGCATACTGTAGCAAATAGCTAGAACGATTCTTGATCCTTGGCTCACTCTCACACGATCCCGACCATAGTAAGTGGGATAACCTTCCAGTTGATCTAGATGGTCTAGGTCTTGATCTGTAATGCTCCATAACACTCCATCCACAAAACTGCCCCGGCATGGCACTACATCTGCATGGGTTGCAAATCTAAAAGCATGATCGATTAGTCGAGCATGACCCAGGCTGTGAGCACCAGGGCACCGATAGGCCATTTCATCCTGATTGGTATTCATGCCGTAGGCAAAATAAAGTTGAGAATTGTTCATGATTTCAATTTCTTTGTCAAGCCAAATTCCTTGGCAGTATAGTAGTCAATCAGTCTGCGTTGGATCATGGTCAGCAGGTCACCGGCAGCATCGTCAGAAATAAACCGCACTGGGCAACGCCCCCAAGTACGGTCTCGTTGAAATTCTGCAAACCATTGACGGTGTAGTCGATTGTGGGCCTCAAACACTGTCCAAGGACGACCGTTGAATAATAATGTGCTCATAATTATTTCTCTATGTTGATAATCAAATGTTCAAAATAATCAAAATGCTGTGCCAATGTCCAGGTATTCTGATCAATTGCTGTGCCATCGTGCGTTTCAAACTCAGCAGTAAATACTTGACGGTAACGCTGGAATGGCAACCACATGTCAGGAGTGGCACTTGCCCAACCCGCATCCTTGAGCAATTCGTGTTTGATTCTACTCAATTTAACTGTGGGGGCATTCAATGCCTGTTCAACAGAAATAGTGTTGGACAACAACAAGTCTCGGATTCTCGCTGCAGGAATTAGATGTTCAAAGTCCGTTTCAGCATCAGCACCAATTTCGTGATAGTGTGCGCCCATGCCGTCACGTTGTTTGATGCAGTACTCGTGATAACGACGAAGTTTCTCATCAATGTCGTTACGAAGCTCTCGCAACAATTGCTGATCATTACGAACAGTCCGGTACTCTTCAACCAGGCGATTCAAGTGGCCAGTGCAATGCTGCGCCACAGTTTGATAAGTTTCAGTACTGCGTCGAGTCTTGCCATACACAGGCGCAGTGAATTGTTCTAAGGATTCTCTGAGATTCATAATCTATTTGCCTCAGCTTCGGTCATAGTTGCTAGAGCAGTAAAGTTAGGCAACATGTATCTGGTCCACTTGCCTTTTGGTATGCCTTGAGGCTCACGATATCCGTAACTGGTATCAAGGATGATATCAACTCGATTCATACCTTTATATGCCTTGTGCGGTATAGCAAAATAATAGAATTTATCTTGTTCCTTGCTATAACATACTGCACGAATCAGTCCTATTTTATTTTTTAGACCTGAGATTGCAAAACTGTTTGTCCACTGATCAAGCGCAATGTTATTGTTTCTAAAGTTACTTACAGATTTTTTTGAATCACTGTTGTCACAAAAATCTCTAAAGGCCTCGGCAATTCTTTTATAGGCCTTTTCACTGCATTCAGCAAGAGCATTTTCCAACATGGTTTCAATTTGAATAATTCCATATTCGACTTGTTTTCTTAACACCTTAATATGTTCAAGGGGGTAGTTGGGCCACAACTTTGGTGCTAGAAAATCAAAAAATTTATAATCTTCCGGTGTTACAGTAGTAAAGCTCATTTTAACTCTCCTTCTGGGAATAGTCCAGGGGCAATATTGCCAGCTTCAACTCCCATTTTAGCACCTTCGCCGTGATAGGGCAAGTCTAATTTGCCACCGTTGCGTAAATGCAACTCTCTCAAGAAGTTGGACATTGCACTTGGAGCATTCCAGCTGCCACCGGGGAACACATGTTCAAACTGCACCTTGGCCTTGGCATGGATCAAGGCACTGCTTTTGAAAGTGGGCTTGATTGATTCCAGCAGAGTTTTCATCCAACCCACAGGCAACTGGGAGTTGATGCTGGTGTTGGATAGCCTGTGCAGTTCATACAGGCCAATAAAACAACCTTGATCAATTTCCTCGCCAACAGGAAAGGTATTTTTAACAGCGTCAAGGATACTAAACAATGTTTTACCACTTTCGTCCACTTCAATGCCTTTTTGTGCATACTTGAAGTGACTGAAGAAATAATCATTGTCTCCTCGAAGATTGTCGCTGGCACGACTACCTTTGTCTTGTAGGTCAATACCTAGTGTATCAAATTGATCTTGCATGGTTCTTGCGCGAACATTTTTGATATCACGACTACCATTTTTGTAACGCACCAGAGCATTGCGATGTAGGTCCCCGGGATTCAAACGTTTGACACCGGTGTCGTTGAGCATTTCAAATGCATAACTGGGAAAGTTAGGATCGTCAGTTTCTACTACTGCACAAGGAATTTCTGTGAATCCCAACATGGCCGCAGCCAAGGTGCGGTGTTGAGCATCGTACAAATAAATGTTTGACCCTTTGATACGGCAGGCAGAGCCCGGAGAACAGATACGAGCGTCCCACTTCTTCATGATATTGATCACATGTTTATGGAGAACATCACGCTGAACTTCATAGTCAATCCATAGGTCTTCAATCTTGACCATGGTGCTATGCGGGAATTTATGTTCCGACGCTTGGGCACGAGTTCGCCAAGCATCAAGTTCTTTTTCAGTTACGTTGTAGTGAGCTTTGAGTTGTTTTTCAACTTCGGCCACAACTTCTGTGAATTTACGTACAAGACGTTTTGCTGCCATTATAATTTCCTTTTAGTAATGATGCGCAATGCATCAGGTAAAGCCGCCTAAGTACAATACTCGGTTAGCTTGTGCGTATTATAGCAAAATTATGATTAGTTGTCAACCACTAGGTGATTGCTATGTGATTTGATTCCAAGCGATCACTGTAATACTTTTGACCTATCCGTCGAATAGTGTCCGCTGCGGTTTGTGGGCTGGCTTCAAACATGTCGCGAATGTCATCTTCGCTGATACCAGGTGTGGCAGTGATTAGATAAATTTCGTAGTGGCGTTGGCTGTTGTAACGAGCCCGTAATTGCCAGTGCATGAGTGCAGGCAAAGTTGGAGGCTCGGCGCCTTTGAGCAAGGCAAAGGTAATGTCTGCAGGATTAGGGACTTTCTGCACTGCTTCGAGACCATGACAGTCCCACATCACAGCAAAGATGCCATCACGTTCGTTGCTCATACAACTGCTCCTTTTTTACCATATGCTTGATTATAGCACAATAGCAAATAAAGGTCAATCGATTTCTGCAGGTGGTGTTCCGCGAACTTGATCCAGATCCTGGAACAGTCGCTTTTCTTGTGGGGTTAACTCTTTGAATGTTTTGCGAGGATTTGAGCACATGATGCATCCTGGGTCACCACAATTCATTGCATGGTGTTTGGCAAACTTGTGCGGCTCGTCGACTGGTACACCGTATGTTTTTGCAATCTTGGTTTGCTTTTTTACAGCATTATCATCTTTGAGCCGTCTGCGGCTGTGGTTGAATTTGTCTTGTTCTGTGCTCATTGTTATTGCCATTGTAGAGTAAATGCAAACAGATCACGTTCTGTGTCAAAATAGAAAATATAGTGCCATTGATCATCACCTGAGCCTACCAATTCCCATCGCCAATCGTTTAGTAGTTCAGTCCTGCACCAGTTGAGCATGCGATCCAGAGTGCCCAGCTTTTTGTTGATCTCACAGGAATACACAAAACTCTTGCGCTCACGACTCTCTGTTATGGGTCCTGTTAGTTCAACTTGCATTACAATTAATTATGTTCATGCCCACTTGAGCTGATAAAATGTGGCCAGGGCAGGATTTGCAAAATCAAAATGCGCCACCCGAACCACAGGATACAAGTCGTTGGGATCCTGCAGTCTTTCCCAAGCCCAAGAAAAATCCTGCCCTTGAATCAGCCCATCCTGTGCCAGCTGATACTTGAGCCTGATTGCGTCATCGGCTGTGGCGTTTTTTATAGTGACCCTGTTTAGGGACGGCTCAGCCATTCTTTTCGAATCAGTGTGTCACAGCGTACCCAATCGCGTTCATAGAAAATGCGATTATCAGTAACGTCAAAGTGATTGCAAAAACTCTGTCCATAACGTATGTTTTGTAAGGCCTCAAATGTATGATTACGTTGCCATTCTAGATAACTGTCTAGGTCGATTGAGTTGGGTTCTGTGCCAGGTTCGTGACGTTGTAACAGTTGCTGAGCCATTTGAGTGAACATTGAGTCCTTTGAGTTGTTGAACAGCGGGCAGTGTCTGGGTTAATCCCAGAGGCACTGGTAATACTTGCCAAATAGTCTGAAACCATTTTGGATGCGTTTTTCTACCACTTGCATACCATCATAATCACACTGGTAGGTATCTTTGGGGCCTTTGTCCATCTGGTAGAATTTGTGTTCGCCCTTGGGCACTTGATTGCCGTCTTTGTCCACAGGAATCCACTTGATATCATGATCACCTGAACGGAAAGCATCTTCCCAGGAGTCGTCTACCTTGCATTCAAATGCAAAGATCATTTCGTCCATGGCCCAGTCCCAGCGTTTGAAATGGTTGTCATCTGTGTCCCAGTCGTTTTCTTTGGCCGGTGCTGATGTGCTACGCAGATGCTCGGGCACATCTTCATCGTCCACATGTGGACTACCGTGCTTGACTTGTTTGAGTTGTTTTAGCATGGGCAAGATGATCGGGCTCAGAGTATAGTCCATGCTCCAGGTGTCATAGTGATCAATCTTGATGTAGTTGATGGGCGGATGCACACGATCCAACACCCACATGATACCTTTACTGACAGGTTCTAGTCGATCACTCCAGCGTTCTACCCAGTCGGGATGCTCAATATATTTTGTGTCAAGTCCAAGAATGCGTTTGTCCCGACTGCACTTTGACCAGTCAGTCCAGAAGAACGCATAGTCCAAGATTGTGTAAGGTGAGATCCAGTGATTTCGATACCGGTTGATATAAACTTTCATGTGTTGCTCCAGGTAATGTATCCGCCGTTGGTCACGCTCCAAGGACAGTATTTTTCCCACAGTGCAGTGGCTTCTGCACCGACATTGGTTTTCATAGCTTGATCCAGCGCAGGACGAGTAATATATCCTGCATGTTTCCAGTCATGCGTTTTCAACAAAGTTTCAAGTTCAGTCATAAGTTCCTTACCAGTTTGAGTTATCAGTAATGTCCGCTTCAAAATCACGTGCCACTTCAGTCTTGTGGAACGTGGCGCGATGACTGGCTCCAATGCCGGTGTCGTAGCTCCTAACTATGGTCACGCTGTAAATGCTCGAGTCTAGGGCAAAAAATGTTGCCAGCTGTTGCACTTGTTCCCGAGTCAACATCATTACCGTCATACTTCAACAGTCAGTAATTTCCAGTCAGCGGCCTGTTGCTCATGGCCAACATAACCACGCGGGTTACAAACAATCCTTGTGGTCCCGACCAAGTAGTCAAATTCATGATGAGTGTGTCCATGTGTCCACAAACGAATCTGCGGATGATCAAGAATAAACTCACTCAGGTCACTACTGTATGCACCATTGACCATTTGGTCATGTTCATACTGTGGCTTGGTACTGAGCTTGCTGGGACTGTGATGCCCTACAACAACATATTGCCGATCAGGACGAGCTGCAATAGAACTATTCACAAACTCCAACATGGCCTTGTGTTCTTCCACAGTGTCTTCGGGCGTAAACTTGGACACACGAGTCTGAAAATTGCCATCTGTGTCACGAAAGTGGGTTTCTTTGGCACTGTTGGTAATGCAACGAAAGTCGTTCATGTAGTTGCGAATACTGTACAAGGTATGTGGATCTTCGCGGTTCATGTCTGTCCATAAAGTACCTGCTAGAAATGTAACGTCACCAACATCGAGCGATTCTTTTTCCATGACATACAGATTGGGCAAGTGGCTCAACACATCCTTCAAACGTGGAATAGTTTTTGCAAAATCGTGATGGTAGTGTTCGTGGTTGCCCACAATGTAAACCACATGCTCAAAACGCTCTGAACAGCGTTGAAAGAATTTGTGATAGCGACCGCTTCGCCCATCTATACCCAGCACATCAACTGCGTCATGTGGCACAAGGTCTTTGGCCACACAGATATCGCCAGACAGAATCAGAACTTGTGCTGACTCTGTGTTGTCAAAGTCAAGGTCACCAAACTCCAGATGGAGATCACTGCAAATTGAGATTTTCATGTTTTGTTCTAAATTGTTGTCTTAGAGTTGCCACTGCCGTAGTGTCACCATCGAATATTGCCACTGTCTTGTCCGGGAATCTGGCGCGAAAGCGTTGGGCTATTTCGGTTACGTCAACGCCTTGACACACAAATTCCTGGGTTACTGCATTATAGCACAAATATTGATTCTGGTCGACTTCTACTGTGAGCAGGATTAGATTGCCAGCGGCGGCCTGTTCAGCATAGTCTAGTACTGGTTGTATTTCAGATTGACGCTGTTTTATTTTAATCAAGAGATATGTTTTCAGCACCAGTTCCACAAGCCAGCCGACCAAGAGAACGGCACCTGCAATACAGAGCACCCAGTAGGCAAAATCAACAATAGTTTCCATAATGTATTTACTTTCAGCCTCGCATGCTTTCCAGCGTGATCATCTTGCCCAGCTCACGTTCAAAATCCAGTTCATCGGGCACGATGTATAATTTGTTGCTGCTACGATCTGTCTTGACATCGTAGTGTCTGAACGTTATAATTTTACCGCCAATGGCCTTGCGCACTGTGATATTGAGCCCGGCATCACTTTCCACGTCATCGCTGACTAGCCCAATTAGATTCTTTCGACGCTGTCCTTGGGTTGTTGGATACACCGTTGAGGCCTCATTGTCACCTGCACTGTCCCAATCTTCCCGCACCCAACGAACGATCATGCGTTTGAACCATTTCATACTGTTTTCCTTTGAAGTAAATATTGTTCCCACTGTACCCACTTGTTTTTTACAAGGAATCCCCAATCACGTTGTTTGATACCGGGCATGAACAAGGTCCAGCAAGTGACATCAGGATCCAGTTCAATGCGATGGTAAGTGTTGGCTCGTGCTGTGCGAAAACTTCCTGCACCACACCAACGGGCTGTTTCACCTTGACGAAGACCTTGGGCATCAAACAAGGGACGCCATTCCCAGTATCCACCTCTGAGAATCAGTGTGGCAAATGGCCACGGATGATCATGCACATCGTCGGGATCACTCTTGAGAAACTTGTGAACAAAGATGTTGAATGGAAACCATGTTCGGTCTCGAAGAAACACATAGTAGCGTTCTAAGTAAGGTTCCCCATCCACTCGATCCATGATCACACGGTATCGACCCAGGCGTTTGAATAAGTTTTTTAGCATGTGTATATTATACTACAAAAGTGAATATCAGTCAAGCGAAAGCCGGCATTGCACCGGCTTTGTTTACCTAGTGTCCGGTCTGAATCGGACAGCGAGTTTGTATTATACCAAACCTAAGGCCATTGCTTTGTAGCCTGCGGCTACGATTTTTCTTGATGGTTTCCCAATCACATATTCTGTAACCTTGACACCGTTGCCAGCAACACGTTGGTTACCGTACACAGCAAAACCTGCTTGACGGATACGTGACACTTCAGCGGAAATGTTCTTGATGCCAAAACGCTTGGAAGCGACACTGGCGGATACTTTCTCGCCTGCATTGAGAGCGGAGAAAAGTTTGTAGGTTTTAGTTTCTGGATTAAAGCGCATAATTGTTACCTTTCAAAGTAAGTTAAAATTAGCTGTTTGCGTCACAGCATGATCATAGTATAACGCATTTGTGCGATATAATCAAGCATGTTTGGCAAGTATGTTGCCATAATCTGCTGTTCTGATAAAATCTCCAGATTTGGCGTCAAAGGTAAATAGCTGTACATAACGAACGGCGTAGATTATGTTACTACACACCATTACCACAATTACTGAAGACCTAGATCAACTGATCCTGGACGACCCTGTTCGACCAGAAATTCCAGTGACCGACCGAGTCAACGCCAATTCTAGAATCTACATGCTCAAAAGTGGTGATCAAACTCAAGCAGTGACCTGCGTAAAGTTTCTATCTGTTATTCCTGCTGCTGTAGAAGACATGGTCGACATTGTGGAGTGTGCTACTATTGCTGTTTTTTACACTATCTGGAGTTACACTGCTGGCGCTGGTCGTAGCCTAATTCAAGAAGCGCAACAGTCGATTCGATCCGAGTTTCCTGAAATCCAAACTTATGTAACTCTAAGCCCAAAAACTCCAATGGCCAGACGATTCCATCTCAAGAATGGTGCTGTGGAATTACGTGAAAATTCCAACACCATAAATTACATCTATAAGTAATGTTGCTCGTGTAGCAATCTTGTCCTGCATAGGGCGGGACCGGATCACACACACATACACAGGAGAAAAACATGAGCAAAACACCTTACGAGATTCGTCTCGAACTCTTACACCTGGCCAAAGAAATTCTTCAAACGCCAGTCTACCAAACTCGCGACGCTAAGTTACAGGAATACAATTCCAAGCTAACTGATGCCAATCGTGGTAGCCTTGCATTTCCAACTTTACCAGATTTTCCGTCCAGCATAGACATTGTTGTCAAGGCCGAAGAACTCAAAAAGTTTGTAGACCAAGCGTAAAAAATGAAAGCCCCGAAAGGGGCTTTCTTGTGACTTTATACGCTGTAGGTTCCCCAGGTTCGAATGCACAAGGTCACTACTAGACCGCCCACTATTACAAATAGCAGAAATCCAAAAATGCATTGTGCCCAGAGTGGCATGTTATGTTGCGCTGGTATGCTTGCACTGTCCACGGAATCGGAATCCTGAGCAAGTGCAGCTCAAGTCGCCGTTAAGTCGAGTCACAGTGTAAACATCGCCTTTGCTGCCAGTCACCGTCCAGGTCTCTCCTGCAGGTGGTGCCACGTCAACAGAAACATTCCATTGGTCGGGAACGATTTTGAATTTGCGTCCACGGATGTCAATCCGCACAGGTGTCCGGAATTTGTGTGCAGCTCCGGTACCAAACTTGACATAGGCATACATCTTGCTCTTGCCATCGTCCATTAGATACACATGGTTAGGAGCTACGTCACTGGACCATTCGGTTGTTTCAGCGAACCATTTCATTTTTCAACCTTTGCAACCAGGCGTAACCCTTCGCTCATGATTGTTTGCAGAGCCTGCCGCTGTTCAGCAGTGAGTTCGTTGCGCTGTTTTGCGGCCAGCATAGATTCCAGGGATTCTAACAAAAACCCGCTGACGCTTTGATCAATACGATACTGTTCACAGATTGAGATTGCTTGCGTGACCGTCATGCTCTGCTCCTTTTGCTGTATGTGTGTATTATAGCATTTTGGGCAATATTGGTCAACCGTATCAAGGGTTCAGCAAGTGCGGGATATCTGGTTCAAAACTAAGGCTGAGCACATAGCGCGGCAGTGGGCCTGTTGCTCTGTACAAGCCGTGTATGGTATGCACACTCATTATCACTGGTTGTGTTAGGAAAAAACTTTCAATCAATTCACAATCTTCTTCTTTGTAGGTGAGATATGTCTCACCTGTGGTTAGAATTTTTTTATTTGGCTCTGCTGATGTTTTGAACATGCGAGTTTCTACACTGGCACCGTTTAATATGGGCCAGTTCAATCGACAACTTTCGATACTGGTATCAGCATGTATGCTTTTAGCGCCAAGCACCGTTGCTATCATCATTTCTGGCGCATTTGGAATTGCCAAGAGATATGCATCAAACGGTTTTTGCCCAGTTAGTTCTTCCACGGCTGTTAGTAACTCTGGCACATGTTCAAACAATGCTGCCTTGTTTATTTTATTCCAAAACGTCATGCGGTTGGGATAAGTTTCCAACATGTAAGGAACCAAACGAGACTGTATGGCCTCAAAATTAGGAACATCCAACGGCACAAAAGTTTTTTGCATATTCATACTTATTAATAATAATCAATCAAATCATGGTTTTAGTAGCCATCCCTGTGATGTGGCATGATGTTTCCATTGATAGAAAGGTATCAATGTTTGGAATTTCCAGGCACCATGAATTTCTTGCGCATGCTGTGGCCTTGCTTCCCAACCATCAAATTGCAGATTTTTTAAATATACGCCTTGATGATATATTGTGATATCAATGGGTTCTAGCAAATCAACCGTATGGTGCAGATTAATCAGGTTGGGCATTACATCATCGTATATAATATCAGCGTTGACAATCACTTGAACAGGTCCCAACGTTTGTGCCTCTAACACTAGAGCAATGTTGATGACAAAATCAGTAGCCAACAGATCGGAAAAGTTCTTCATATTCAGGTAGATAAGTCAATATACTGTTGTTGCGATTGCTTTCAAGTTTTTTAAGGTACACAATCAAGTTCGGTAGTCTATGGCTTTCGTCTTGAGAATTTTCTAAATAATTCACATAACTTTGTAAGTCTTGAACTATCTGGGCCCGGGCAATATTGGGATCGCGAGTATTGATCACATGATACGGCAGATCCGTTGGATGTTGCGCTATCCAGTTTTTCATCACGGACACAATTGAATCACGTATGTTTTTTGGCAACACTACGGGACGCATGTAATTAGGATCTTGCAAAAAGTTACAGCTTTCTACAGCAATGCTGTGTTGCCAGGCCATGTCATACACACTCAAGAGATTTGCTATACTCAACACTGTGGGAGTAGTTCTAAATTGCATGTGCCAATTGTGTTCTTTTGCAATGCTGATCCAGCGGTTGGTATTTTCAATCACAGTATCTAGAGTAGACGGCCATCTTACATAATCGTTGACAGGCGCAAATGCTTCCACGCTCATGCCAAGATTGACTCCTTGAAATTGTTGCAATAGTTCAACAATGTCCGGCCTCCACACAAACAAATTTGTAGTCAATCCAATTGTTGCTGTACGATGCAGTCCGGCTTGAATCAAAGCAACAAGAATTGTTTTGAATGCTGGAGTAATCAATGTCTCTCCGCCGATAAAATGTATATACTGGATGTTTGATGATACTATTAATGTATCTATAAATTTTTGAATTAGTTTTGGATCATTGGTCCAAGACTCAGGCGGCATCTGCTGTATTAATCCTAATTTAAAATGTTCTGTGGCTAATTTTGAACTCCATCTGGGACTGCAAAATACACAAGCTGAATTACAATAATTACCAAGGTCTACTTGCCAATCCTGAGGCATCTGTGTAAATTTATTATCCGCAAAAGTTTTTGCCCAGGGCGAGCTGGCCAGAGTTTTTTCAAATTGGTCAAGTTGGACTCCTATTTTAAGTAGTTGGCGTTGTCGGCCACTTACTTTCTGGTACTGCTCCATTTGGTAACACCCTTTACATTCAAACAACATTTTGCCATCTAATAGTGCAGAACGCACAGGGGCCATATGTTTTTGAAAAAAATCAACCGGGTGAGTGTCACTTATATTGAATTTACTAGCAGAATTGTTTCCCCAGCGACAATAATCAAACGTACCATCGTGTGTGATACGCATGTGTATCCAGGGACTGGAACAAAAAGTAGATTTAAAACTCATTACCTAGTAGTTAGTATCTTGTCGGCCAGACCGTAATCTAATGCTTCTTGCGCACTCATGAAATTGTCACGTTCCATGTCTGCTGTGAACTGATCGAAGGTTTTGCCCGCTGAGTTGTGCTTGACATAGATCTCAGTCAGCACCTGTTTCATTTTAAGGATTTCGTTGACCTGAATCAACATGTCTGTGGCCTGTCCACGTGATCCACCTGAGGGCTGATGAATCATGTGACGAGAATTGGGCAAGATCATGCGCTTGCCTTTTGAGCCTGCTTGTGCCAACAAACTGCCCATTGAGCAGGCCTGTCCCATTACAATGGTTTGCACATCGGGCTTGATAAACTGCATGGTATCATAGATGGCCATGCCTGCTGTGACTTCTCCGCCAGGACTGTTGATGTACAAGCTGATGTCTTTTTCGGGATTTTCGCTTTCCAAAAACAACAACTGTGCCACAATAACATGGCTCATTTCTGTGCTAATCCCGCCATTAATAAAAATCACTCGATCCTTCAACATGCGGGAGAAAATATCAAAACTGCGCTCGCCCTTTGACGTTTGCTCGATAACCATAGGTACTAGATTCATATGTGCTTTCTTAAAGATAAAGTTGTATCAACAGCATAAGTATACTATATTTCAATGGAAAAATCAATGAGAGACTTAATCAATTTACTCGAGAATGTGTTGGCCGAAGCTGCGGTTGGTATGAGTGCCAACGAAATCAAAAAATATCAGTGGAGATTTGACAAATTTATTGAATACATTACGCAGAGCATACCATTCACTACTGTTGACGGAGGAGAAGCGTTGATAGACCCTCGCGAAGCCAAACGCTTTCAACAACTGTATAACAACGGTGAGTTTACCGGGGCGTTGCAAGCTAGACAAACAAACGGTAGTCCGATTGCTTTGAGTAGTTTGGCCAAAACCAAAGACTTTGGCGGGGCCGCTGTGGCATTTGGTCAAGATGCATCTACTGGTGGTAAAGAAGCATTATTAGTAAAACCAAGTCAAATTGGTATATGCGATAAAAATATCCCGGCAACCGACTTGTATAACTTTATCAAAACCAACTCAGTATTAAACAGCACCGAGTATGGTAGAGTTGTCATACAACTAGCCGACTATATTGTATCGGGCGAACATGTAATGCTTCCAGAAGAGTATCAAGAAAAAGACAAAGAAAAAGTACGCAAAGCTATTGTTGATTATGCTGGTGAATATTTAGGTGTGTTGGCATTACTTTACTATCGAAGCGACTTCCCAAAGCGTGAAGAATTCAACCAATGGTTGGATGGCACAACCGATGATTTGATTATTAATTTTCCCTTAAAGGCAAATACCAATCTTGCTGATAGTTTTGCTACTATTGTTAACCCAAAGACACAGCATGCACTCAACATCTCTAGCAAAGGAACTGGCGGAGGAGCTGCGCCTGCAATATCAGGATTAAAATTGCCTGACAGTGTAAAGAATAATCCACAGTATGAAGTTGTAACTCAGTTTGTACAATTGTGTCAACAAGAAGGAACAATCCCGCAAGCATTTTCTGTCATGGATTTATTGTATGCTAATAATCCAAAATCAATTAATAAAAAATGGCATGCATTTTTGCCCTTTGCATCACAATCTCCTAAACTACAATTATTAGCCAAGCAAAGTATAGATAACAAGAAGAATCGTATTGATACGCCTCTTCCAAGCAAATATTTAAAATTGTTCAGTGATTTGAGTGCCACAGAAAGTGCAAGTGATGGTGGAAAATTAGTTTACTCAATCAAAAAAGAAGTTGCTGACGCTGTAAATAACAAAGATGCTATTCCAGAATTCAAATCTGCTATTCTAGAAATTTTAGAAATGAATTTCATACAACAATACACTGATTACAAAAATGGTGAATTGTTGTTTGCAACTCAGTGGCCTGCAAAATTAAACGGAGAGATATCAGTAGTGAACAAGTCTAGTGCAGTAGATCCAACTGCAGGTGGATTTAGTTTCAAGCTAGGAAGGCCAACTGCTGCAGATTCTGGTACCGATGTTGGGTCTTCTGCTGATCTTGGCACCACCTCTTCAACTGACGCTGACAATGAAAAATTAGATGCTGTTGCTGATACCCAGCGACTGACTGGACCGGGCGCTAGAACTGCTAGGTCAGGAACTAGTCCCAATTTTGACGAAAAAGTTACCGGGCGTAGGAAAAAAAGTTAACGCTGCAACTGCGATATTGCATCGCAGATGTGCAGTTCAAGAGCTTGAGTAGCGTCAAGCCAAACATCATGTGGTGGCAACAATTTGGACCGGACGGTTTCATCATCAAGTCCGGTACAATCCTTGTAGTGCTGTACCATGCGCTTTTGGGTGAGTTCAAACTCACGTATGGTAGCAAACAATTCATGCACCTTGCCATCGCTGCCCCAGCTGAACTGGTGACTTAGAATACTGGTGTTGGGAGTAAGGACTCTGCGTCCTGGTGTGCCTGCTAGAAATATCAAGAGTCCTGCACTGGCAATCTGGCCCAGACCTACTGTTTTGATAGCAATAGCACTGCTACGCATCACATCAATTAGTGCAAAGGCCGAACTCATGTCTCCACCTTCACTACAGATCATCAGCAAGAGTTCTTTGCGTTTTTTCTTCACCACAAAGTTCTCATGCAGAATCCACTCTATCACTGGTTTGATACTGTCATGGTCTATTTCGCCCATGAGTACCAGCATGCCCGAGTCAGCAAGCCGTTGGGTGTGTGATTGATCTAGATTTTCAGTTTCTGTGGCCATAAATTTGTAGTGGAAAAAGCAGCCCGAGTGGACTGCTTTTATTTATGCGTATATTATTACGTATTATTGCTTTTCTGTTACAGTATCCAGTTCTTCAAACGCCTGTCGGCTACGGCCTTGTGCTTGCGCTTGCAATCGTATCTGATCTTGACGTTTTTTCAGCACATTGGCATCACCAGTTGGCAAAGCCACTAGCACATAGCTACGGAATCGTGCGCCGTCTGCAACCCGTTTGATTTCTTTGGTTTCAACCCCAGTAATATCCACGCCCGGGCACATGCCTCGAATAGCAATTTCACTGGTTTCGTGGCTAGCATCAGATGTGTCCATCATAAAAATCTTGGATTGTTGGCTGACTTTTCCGCCTGCTGCCATACAGATCTTGCCATATGCAAACAACTTGGCCTTGTAGTCTGCCATGCTCATGTCTGTGCTGACTGCACTGCCATTGGCATAGACTGCACTATTACTGGTAGGTAGTTCAGTCATCCATTTAGGTGCTCGATCAATAGCAGATTCCACTGCTTTTTCTTGTCGCTGACGTTCTTCATAAGCACGCCGTTCATACTGTTCTTTGGGGGTTGAGCTACATGCTGCCAACAAGGCAACAGTAACCAATGCGATAAAATATTTCATATTGATCCTTATTTAGATTTAATCCACTCGCCGGCCTTGCCAAGGTCAGTGCCGGCTCCACTTACTGCTCCGCCTAGTGTGCCGCAGGCACACAGAACTAGAGCAACCATGCATGTCAAAATGTATTTCATACAAAATCCTAAAAAGTTATTGATACGTAACTATAACACAAGATTGAATTTAGGTCAAGTCTAGTTCTAAAATTTGTCAATCACTACCCATTTTGAGTCGTGTATTTTACAAATAATACCTTGCCATGTACGCACATCATGCCCGGTATATCCTGTGTCCAAAAACCAACGGCATTGGGTTCCGTTGTGCCAGAATTCTTTGGCATAGTCTGGATGTGGTCTGAATTGTGCCAATTCTCCTGTGGCACCTGGATTGGTTTGCCGCAAAGTGTTCAAGGTAGGATCATCCCGACAAACCAGAACCTTCTCCGAAATTACTCTGCTGGAACTCACTTGTTCCCTTACCGAATCATCGGCTCGGCGTGTGGCTGCTGCACAGGCTTGATCTCTCGGTGTGTCCCCAGACCAAGCATATTCACCAAATGCGGTGTACCAAGTGGCGCCCACTCTGGCCTGGAAGTTTACTAGACATCGTTTACCACCCGTAGGTTCGGGCACCACAGTGGCAGAGATCTGAGTGCGCTCTGCAATAGTCACGGCGCTGTGCATTACCGTTTTGTCTTGTAGCACACACTGATCAGCTTGTGCTGCTGCTGTGGCCAGGGCCAGGCCATAAATTAAAGTTTTCATGGACATTCTCTTAACTCCATAAGTTTCTGATTAAGCAGCCAATCTGTGCGACTTGACCCACGTGATATATTTTCATTGTACTGACCCGGGTTGGTAATTATCAACCAAGGTTGTAGTGCATTGCTGGCTCGTGCAAATAGTCTGTCATCTCTGGTGCTTCGCATACTTTGCAGCATGGCAATCTGTTGTGCCTTTTGCGAACATGTGACTTGAAAATAATTCAAATCATAAGAAGCCATGGGCTGCTGTGAGTTAGAAGCACATCCACTACACAGGATTGCAAGTATAACGAAGATGCCAGATACGTGCTTTAATTTGAGCGACTTGTTCATTCCATTCTCCTTGGCTTTGACTTTCTAGCCAGCGCACAATACGCTGTTGGTTGGCACAATCATTGGGTATAAGACTCACATCTACAGGAGGTGATCTTTGCGCAATAGACATGCAGCCACTTAGAACCAGGGCCGCTATGGGTATCAAGAGTTTTTTCATGGGCTCCACCGTAGTAAAAACATCACAAGGTCTTGATCAGTTGCAAGTTCAACTGTGGCTCCTGCCATGGTGGCATTGTTGCGCTCACACCAGCTGACCAGTTCAGCATCATGCTCAACCCAATAGGCAAAGTCGCTGAGTATGACCAGTCTGTGGCCAAAACCCAGTTCAGACGGAGCCACAGCAAAGCGGCGGCCTGCACCCAGTTCCTGGTTAAGGTCTCTTTCAGCGATCAAGATCTTGTCCTGGATGTTTGGCACGACGTTGATATTGCACACGGCTTTTTTCTGTTCGGCTACGAAACGGCGTGTCGCGACTGTACAGTTCAACAGCACGTCTACGCTGCTTGGGTAACTGTATTACAAACGATAAAGGTTTCATAAGTTCAAAAGAAATCCGGTTAATGCTGTTATTATAGCACTAACCGGATTATTGGTCAACTCTGCTGTGACCTGTTTAGAGCAAGCCTCGTTTCATGAGTATTTTTATTCTACGTTCAACGTCAGCATGATCAATTGATTCTGCCAAATATGCATTGATTTCGTCCCTGTGGGGATCAGTGAATATGCGTTTAAACCAAGTCCAAAACTCATACAACCCAGGATGCGTTAATACACCGCCTGACAACATTTAAGCTCCTTTAACGGGCTTTTGTGTAGTTTGGTAAGCCTTCATGATACCTTCGCCGAATTTGGCGTAGTCAAATTTGGTTGCTTGTTGCATACTTTTGACCATTTCGCTAGCCAACACTGTCACAGTGTCTTGACCAACTTTGGCTGCTTTTTTGGTGTAGTCAGCTTGAGTGTCAACAAAGTTGACCATGGCTTCTTTGATAGTCTGGTTGGTAACAAAGGTATTAACCCAAGTTTTTTTACCGTTTTGTACGGCGTCGATAATTGCTTCTGATGTAAACATAATTTTTCCTTTAGACAAAATTTACTAGCCGGACCCGCCCTATGCAGCATCCTAGCATGTTTCTATTGTAACATTATTTATGCTGCGGCGCAACATTTATTATTTTTTTCGGCGAAATTTGTGTGTTTTTTTATCCATAACATCTAAGTTGGTAAATATTTCATAGGAGAACTTATGTTAAAAGCAATCAAACAATTCTTTCTGGGCAAGCCTGCTCCGGAAGCCCAAGCACCATACAAGGTAGAAGCAGTCCAGGAAACTCATGTTGAGGTTGCACCAGCGACAGCACCAATAGTTGCTGAACCAGTTGCAGCAAAACCTGCTGCGAAGAAGGCTGCTCCAAAACCCAAAAAGCAACAGTTTGACAAAAAACCAGCTGCTGCTAAGAAGCCTGCTGCCAAAAAGCCAGTTTAATCGCAGGTTGAACATTTGATAACCCCGCAAGGGGTTATCTCACGATTGTGCTGTGGGTGTGTTGATTTTATCCCATTTGTCCACCATGGCATTTTTGAGTGCTACAGTGGTTGGGAATTTGTTTCTACGCATGTAGTCGTTGATCTTGACTGCTGTGGGATAGTCTGAACTATTGGGCTTGCGAGCATTGCTCATGTCCACTGCCAGCCCGCTGTCTTCGTCGGGATATCTTGATCCATAATAAACTAGATCATGCCGCAGTTTTTCTGCACGTGGAGTTAGTTCTGATTTGTTGTTTTTGTAGATCAGTTCCAGCCACGGCTCAAGATACA
>JAUKPQ010076991.1:0-20931 GCA_032273045.1 Chloridella minuta | reverse complement strand
GTTTTACCACCACCTTCATAAATTAAGGTGTAACTTACTTTTTTGTTTTCTGACATAATTGTTTTTTTTTAATTATTGGTTAGATAATAATTTTGTTACTTTTTTTCATATTTTCTTCCGCCCATAATGGTTGAAGATTTGTATAATGACATAACTTATAAAGTTCGTCTTCTGTTTTTGCCGATGATAATGTAACAATGTTGTCAATATGCCATTTATTTCTATTTTCCCAAGTCATACCATCTGTAAATTGTTTTTCTAAATGTTCCTTAAGAAATTCCGGAGTACATCCAACGATTTCGAAAGTTTTGTTTTTTTTGGTGATGTTGAGGATGGTTAGGTATTTAACCAATCGACATCTCATTCTATTGGTTAAATTAAAAATTGGGTCGGTGTCACGTCTTTCTTTCCTTTGTTCTCGTTTTCTTGGTTTATAATTTTCTCTATACTGTTTTCTTTTTTCAGGGTTTTTATTTAGCCAATTTTGTTTTATCTCATTAACCAATTCACGATTTTCATTTCTCCATTTCTTATGACGATTGTAGACCCATTCAGGGTTTTTTGCAGTCCAATTCCTCGTTAACTCTAAAACTTTTTCAGGATTATTTTTACGGTATTCTACCGAGCGTTTGTTGTTACATTTTTTACAACTATAACCTAACCCATCTTTAGAATTTTTTGATTTACCGAACTCAGAAGTATTTTTTTCTTCTTTACATTTACAACAAACTTTAGTTTCCATCTTTAATATATTCTTTTAATAACTTATTAACAAGAGAAGATAGATTAATAGATTTATCCTTAAAGTATTGTGGGAGCTCGGGGTCAACCGAAACTCCAATTTTTACTTTTTTTTCAATTTCTTTTTTTTTCTTTCTTCCCATACTAATAAATATCTACAAATTATAAAAAAGTGGAATTATTACAACTTTTTTTATTCTTCTTCAAAACTTTCTGTTTCTGATTCATCAAGAGTAATTTCCCCCGTACCACTAAGTATCGCGTTCCAATAGTTAGAATATTCTTTTTTATATTTATCTAAAGATTCTTTTGTATCTGCAATATATCCTTGAGGAACTACAATAATTTTCCCATCCTTATACTGGATTCCGTTCACGTGATTTTTTAATATAGAAATTTTGGTTCTAGTTGCGTAGGAAACTGTTCTTCCGTTTTTAGTGGCAGTAATATGGTTTATACCCGCCTTTTTTTGACTACCAAATAAAAACACCAAACTACTAGCTAACCATATCGCTTCACCACCCTTACTCTTAATTTCCGGTTGACCAAAGGGGTTATCAGGTAAAAGAACCCAAGGTTGGTTCAAAAAAACTATTGTATTATAATACGGATAATCTTCTTTTTTATATTTTTTTTTCAATCTTTGCTATTTCTTCTTCTGGTGTCATATAATATATTATATATTATTAATTCTTTAAGTCATTTTTTACCTATTTTTTTATTAGATTCTAATTTATTTAATTGACCTATATCATGGGCTTTTAATGGATTCTTTAATTTTGATTTAATTACTATTTCTTTTTTATTCTTCTTTTGGAATGGGTTAAATGAACTTATAATATCACCTTTTGTTCTAATGTCATATTGATTATCCGCCCTTTTATTTCCAAATGGTCGTGTCGCTTTATCTAATGTAATTGTTTCTTTTGTTTTCGTTCCTAATAATTCCGCCTGTAATCCACCTTGAGAATGTCCAATTGTTGAAATATTTTCAGCACCATATTTTGCTTCTGCTTTACGTTGAACTTTTTCAGCTTCCTTATATCTATTAGTCATTTTATATGCTTTTCTACCGCCTAAAGCATATACTGCATTATTAGCCCAATCACTAGCACCTTCTGTACCTTTATGGGCTACAACATTTTTACCTGTTTTAGGATTATAATAAACTTTAGTATTTGATGTTGATAAATCTTTATCTATTTGAAAGTCATCAACATTCTCAGCACCTGTATATGATGCATCTAATAAACCTTTTAAATTACCTGTTGTCAATTCACCACCTTTTATATTCTTTGATTTTTCATATTCTTTTTTACACTTAGGCGACATCATAGCATCTTTATAAGATATTTTATTTTTTTCAGAATATGCTTTAACAAACTTAAACCAATTAGTCATTAATATAAATTAGATATTATTATAATAATAAATTAAAAATATAACTAAATTAATACAAACTGTTATATAAAACAATATTAAATATATAACACAAACTTGAGTTTTATTTTGTTTCAATGTACATATTAAATCACGTTCTAAACCTGTAATACTGTCAAATCCTACATTCATATATATAGTTTAGATATTAATACTTATTTAGTATATTATTTAGTATTTGTTCATTTACACCAACATTTGATGAAAATAATTTAATAAATGTTTTGAACCCATTACTTTTATCTTTAGTTTTTGTAAGAAATATAATAAATGCAATACAATAAAACCCACATGAACTAGTATCTATTGATTGAATTTGATTATCACAATAAATATATGGTTTAATTCGTTTTTCAACCGCTTCTGGTGCGATAAAACCTATTGGATCTAAATAAATACTACCTTGTTTATCGTAATAAAATACACACCAATGTGTGCCATTACCGTCTGTTTTCTTAGACTGTAAATTTATTATATAAAAACCTTTTTTTAATACTGATGGTAAATCATCTTTTAAATATACACCATTTAATAATAATTTTTTACTTTCGCATATGTCATATAAGTCTTGACTACTCAAAGAATTCATTTATATATATATATTAGATAGATTTTTTATTTTCTAGTTCCAGCAGGATATAAAGCACCACCAGCAGGATATAAAGCACCACCACCAATACGTTTTTTAGGTGATTTTTTCGTTTTTACAACTTTAGTTCTAGGTCGTCCAACTTTTCCACCTGCAATGGATTTTATAGTACGTTCAACTAATGCTTCACCGACTTTTTTAACTAATGGATTTTTTGCAACTTTCTTCATGGTATTTACAAATTTACGTCCAACTTTTTTACGCTTCATCATTCCTACAAAATCTTTTATTCCTTCACCTTCAATAGCGTCATAAAATTCTTCTTCTGTTGGTTCATCAACAACTGCAACAATACCTACATCTTCTAATTGTTGTCTTGCAACATCTCTTTTAATTTTGTCATTTAATCGTTTTAATGCTATTTGTTTAGCTTTAGAAACTTGTTCTTTTACTACTGATTCAACTTTATTCTTTATAACTGGTTTAGCTTTTTTAACTATTGATTTAATTTTTTTTCCTATACCAGAACCACGAACATCATCTCTTAAATGCTGGCTTTCATCAATTTGATATGGATCAAGTGTAATAGTAGCAGCGGAATCATTTTTTTTAGCTTTCATTAATTTTTTATACTGTTCAGAGCTAACAGCGAGAGTATGACCAACACCAACCATTAAACGGACAGGATGACCATTTAATAATTTAGATATTTGATTTTTAGATAAAGTATTAATTTCAATATCTGAATACATGTTTATATAATATATATTAGATTATTTTTTTAAAAGAAATCATTTTTTATAGTATTATAATGTTTTTTTGCTTCAGAAACATTTATAGATTTATATATTACAAGCTGTTGTAATACATCGTATAACTCTTTTAAAACTTCTTTGTTATCATTTCCTGCTTCTATTTCACCTTCTATTGTTGCTAGTTTTTCTTTTAAATTTTTTACATTCGTTTTATGGTCAATATCAATATTTTTTAAACCACACTTAAAAATAACTAAATCATATAAATCTTGTTCTGCTTTACTTAGTTTCTTAATAAATGATTGACTAATATTTTCTTTATTATGTATTTTCATAATTAATTCAACAAAATCATCTGATACTTTTACGTTTCTTAATCCTGGAATATTAAAACCGCTACTATCTTTTAATACAAATTCATTGTCATAATATAATTTATATAAATGTAATTTACAACGTCCAAAGGGTATTAATTCTTTTGGTATATCTTTTGGTAATCCTAATCCATAACCCATTACAAATTTATTTTCACTATTTTTTATAGCTTCACCTGATGAATCTCTTACTGGTTGTTGTTGTGTATTAGTCATTTTATATGTTTCTATGAAATATTCTATTATTTTTTTTAATTGACCAGTTCCACCAAAGTATTTTTTAATTAATTCAACATTATTTTCAATACCTTTTCGGTCATTAGTTTGTAAACTATATACACCTGTTTTTTTTGAAAGCCATGGAATAAATCTTTCACCATTAAATGGTATACCTTCTCTTCCACCATATAATCTATATCTACCAATAGCATCACCACTATTTTTAATGTCACCTTTTCCATCATTATCATATGCTATCAATACTGATTGTTGATTAGATGCAACTCTAAGATATAATACTTTATCATTTTTTTTATTATAAATCATAAATGAATTTTTATATGCACCTATTTTAAAATCACTTTCATTATATAAATCTATATCAGTAAATTTTTCTTCATCTTTTTCATCTTCTTTATCTTCTCCATCTTCTTCATCGTATTTTTTTTCACCTTGTGTTTCATAATCAGAACCACTTGGATAATATTCTAATGCTGGTAATTTACCTGTTAATTTATCAGTAAACATTGTTGCTGCAGTATTTAACATTGAACCAACTCTAAATCCAAGTTGTGGCTCTTCTCCAACAGACGAAGATGTGTTTTTAGATTGATCTAAATCATCAACATCAGTAGATTTATCTAAATTAGTCTTTTTAACTTCTACATAATCATCTTTTTCATCTGTACCATCATTATCTTTTTTTATTCCGTGTTTTCCTTGATATAAAATTTCAGATAATAAATTATAAACATTATCAAATGTGATTCTTGGATTAAATTTACCATACAATTTAATGAATTTATTTTTTATATATGGATTAAAAATTGTATTCAATTGATAAACATCTTCTTCTACAACATTGAAAGCTCTTATAACATCATCTATTATAACATCATCTTTAATTATTTCTTTTAGATTTTTCCGTAATTCTTTAACATTATAAAGATTCGATTCTAGATTAATTCTATCATCGTCAAAAATAGTTTCACCCATTTGATTTAATCTTTCTAACCATTCTTCTTCTGTCTCATTTTCTTGTTGAATAATACTAAATGCACCGCTATTAAGTTGATTTAATTGTTCTTGATAATTTTTAACTCTACCTTTATTTATTTCTTTTACTCTTTGTTCTTCTGCTTGATTAATTGATTTTTGTTGTTCATTATTATTTAATCTTTGTTGTAATATCATTGTATTTTTTTGTTTTTCTTCATTTTCTTCTTTTATTTTATCTATTTGTTCTTCTACTATTCTTATATCATCATTTATTACATTTCCAATATTTAATTTATCATCTTCACCTTTTTCTATTTTTTTTGCTATTTCATTTAAATCTATTTCTAATTTATCATATTCATCCTTATATTTAATTCTACCTTTTTTACTTTTCATTTTTTTTTCAATATCTTTTTTCTGTTGTTTTAATTCATCTATTATTCCTAGGAATTTTATATAATCTGGTTCATTATTAACTCTATATAAAAAATCTTTTTTCTGTTGTTCTAATTCTACTATTTTTTTTATATTTGCGTTATATTCTTCAGTTAATGTTTTAATATTTAATCGTGTATTACCAATTTGTTCATTAGTTAAAGCAATATCTATTATATCTTCGTTTATTTCTTCTAAATCTGGTACTTCACCTGGTTTCGAATATTTATATTTTTTACCACCAACTATAACTGGTTTATTAAGTTTACTTCTATAATCATCTATTTGTTGCTGTGTTACTATTGGTTTCATTGGTGCTCTTCGTTCTACTTTTGGTCTCGCATTTAATGAAATATTAGATAGTCGTAATTTAATTAATTCATCATTGTATGATTGCTGTCTTATATCTTCTTCGGTCATATATAATATATTAGAAAATAATTAATAATAATTAAAAATAATTAAAAACCTATATATTTTATTATTAAATCATCGTTTTTTCTAGATTAAAAAATATATAAAAAATATAAAAAACCTATAAAAATAAAATCTCTAGTAATTTATATATAGTAATGACCGATGCTTATGAGTTTATGAAATCAAGTAATGTACAAAAACCAAATACCCCTTATAGTTCTAAACAGTGGAACTACGTAAATGACATTAATAACGGTGTTTATTCCAATCAGGGACAAACTTTACTTCAATATGATTTGACATCCATCTTCAATTCATCTCGCTTTGTTGATGCATCAAGCATGTTCTTTTTAATTCCGATTACTCGTGTTGCTGCTTATTCTTCTGGTACTGCAATTATAGCACCTGGTACGACCGGTGCACATTTTGCTTTAACCGCCTTACGTAATAACAACGTTAATCTTATTCACAGTGCTGATATCTCTATTCAGGGTAAAACTATTGAACAACAGACCCCATATATTAATAAAGCTGTTGATTTCCGCATGCTTTCCGAAATGTCAAGAAATGATTTACAATCACTAGGTGCAACGCTTGGAATTTCTGAACTAGACAATCCATATTCTGTTCATTGGAATAATAATACTGCTGCTACTGCTAGTTATTCTGGTAATGGTGTTGTAAATAACGAACCGTACCCACGTGTTACTACTGTCATTGGTTCAGAGTTTTCACAGGTATTAAGTAATCAATATCAAAATAATAATGTAATTAATACAAGTTTATGTAGGAGAATATCAAACGTTGCTGTTATTGGTGGTGCTAAAAGTAATCTTTATCAGAATTTATACGGTTCTACCGCAGCTGATAATTTAATGTCTTTAACACAATTACAAAATGAATTAAAAAGTACTTATCAAGTTATTAATGATTTAATTGTATGGCAGGATACTGTAGTTGTACGTTTTCAAGATCTTTTTCAGTCAATGAAAGAATATCCTCTGTCTCGTCGCTTTGACGCTACAATTCGTTTATTTGTAAATACAGGAACTGTTACCGTGGATGTTACGTCTCCTGGATTACAAGCAATTGGTTTATATTCTAGTTTACAAAATAGTACTTTTACATCGTCATGTCCACTAATTGTAAATTCTCTAAGTGGTACCGCAGCAGCTGGAGGAACGCCTTTAGCAGTAACAAAGATTGTTGCAGGGTTATATGTAAATCGTGCACCATCTGCTACTTTTGCTGGTGTCAATTTATCGGCTGCACCATCTCATCCACTCGGAAGCTCTCGTGTATACTATTCATCTATTGAATTAAAACCACAGTATTCACTAAAATACATTGAAGAAAATAGAAATCGTAAAGTATCATTTAGAACTCAAACCTCTAATATATACACGAATATTACGGCTGGTGGTTCTTTTTCTACACTTGTTCAATCTGGTGTAACTGCCATTAAAGGTTTAGTAGTGATGCCTTTTGTTGATTCTTCTGTTGCTTCTACTGGTGGTTTCGGTCCTGGTGGTTCGCCGTTTAATGATGGTCTTTCTCATCCTCTTTCTTTATTGAACTTTCAAGTTACGGTAGGTGGTGTTAATCAACTTCAGACGGCTCTACAGTATACTTTTGAGAATTTTGTTGAGCAGGTTTCACTTTTTGAATCTCTTATTGGTTCTGATCTTGGTATATCAACTGGATTAATTAGCCAGCCTTTCTGGGATATTAATCGTGTTTATTTCTGCGATCTTTCTCGTTCTCAAGTATCTGATGATTTAACGCCAAGAACTATACAGCTACAGTGTCTAAATAACAACTCTGTCCCAATTTCTTTACTAGTTTTTGTAATTTACGAAGATTCAATTGTTCTAGATGTTGAAACGGGTATTATTAAAAAATAAATAATTATAATTTTTTATAAAAATCTATATAGGTTTTTATAATTACATTTGTTCTGATTTTCCTTTATTCAGAGTTCCTTTTTCTAGTTCCGCTTCGTCATATTCCATTTCTAAAACAACATCACGAAGAATAGAAACACCGCAACAACTACATTTTCTACATTTTGATTTATACGCAAGACTAGCAATTTTTAGCATTAAACCGCTTATTGTTGTTAATAAACACACATAGAAAACCTCACTTAACACAACCATTATAATATACTATATATATTTAATTTAGTGGTAAGAAATCAGTGAAATTATGTCTATATTTCATATCATCGTCATCTGTCTTCATATCTATCATGAAAAATGACGGTGTTATTTTTGTCGATTCCAAATATGCTTTTTTAATAACTGATTTATCAATTGACGATATATTATGATTCTTAATAACTCTATCTATTGATACATTATCATTTAATCTAAAAATCCACCAATAATGAATACTACGTGCTATAATCTTATCTAGTGACGAATAATTATGACACAAAAAACAACAGGTCCATCCCTTTTTTCTTGATCCGATTGCATAATCTCTAATTTTTTTCATTTTCTGATTTGGTAAATTTATAAAATCATCAAATATTATTATTTTCTCATACTTGTTGTCATCGTCATCTGAGATTTCTTGTAAGGTTGGTAATTCTTCTATATCTGTATACATTTCAACATCTATAATTGATTGAAGATAATTATATAATGGTTCATCTGAAGTTGATGAAGTAAATATAACAATACGATAGAATGTTTCATTTTTTCTATTAAGAAAATCTAAAATTGAGTTTGTTTTTCCACAGTTTGATCCACCTAATAAAGCAATCATTGAGCATGGTTCAATATAATGTGAGTTCCAGTGTTTATCATGTGGTGCTTTTTTAACCTTTATTTTTTTATACCAATTTGTAATATTATCTTTCATATAATAGTTTAATTTAGAAATAAAAATTTCTAATTATATTATATTATAATGTCTAATACGCTTGTCATAAATGCTACAAATGCCACCAGTCAAAAACATATATTTAATTATAATTTTATTAATGGTTCTTTTTCTTGTAATGAAAAAACTAAAATATCAATAAGTTCTATTTCAATTCCTTATAGTTGGTTTAATGTAAGTTCATTTTATAATAATAATAAATTTTCTATAACATGGATAGTTGGAACAACTGTTACTACATACCCAGTAGAATTAAATGTTGGTCAGGGTCTTCCAGATGGTTTTTATTCAGTAACTACAATTAATCAATTTCTTCAGAACTTTTGTATTCAAAATGGTTTTTATCTAATTAATGCATCTGGTCAAAATGTTTATTATTTCGACTTAGCCTATAACCCTACATATTATGCTGTTCAATTACTATTATTTCCTATACCTACATCATTACCCGCTGGTTGGGTTCAACCTTCTAATTTTGCAGGTTATCCTTCAGTTGTGAGATGTCCTCAATTTATATTACCAGCTACTGGCTCAATAAGTAGTATAATTGGTTTTGCACCTAATGCTACTTATGGGGCTTTATCAACTACTAGTGGTCAATCATTCCTTTCTACACTTGTTCCACAGGGATCAATAATAAATAGTGTAATTGTTCGTTGCTCACTTGTGGAAAATAATATAGCTATGCCTTCTGATATTCTTGACTCTTTTCCAATTACATCTGAATTTGGAAGTAATATTGTATATGAACCAAGTTTTAATAAATGGGTTAGACTTAAATCTGGAAAATATAATACATTTTCTATTACATTCAATGATGAATTTGGAACCCCGCTACCAATACGTGATACAAATGTTTTGATTACATTATTATTAAAACAAGATTAAATAAATATTTAAAATCTATAAATATAATTTCTAATAGAATTTATATATATAATGAGTGCAGAAAATCCACCAACATATAATTTTCCAGGGCTAGAATTTAATCCTACATACTTTATAAATGAATCTATTTCATCAGGTTTTACAGAAGAACAAGCAAACGCCCTTTATTTAAAAAAAACAATACCAGATACAGCTACAGCATTAGAAACATTCACAGGAGGTCTTAAAACAAATTCAATAGAACCTATTAATGATACAGCTACACTCAATATAAATACAACTAGTACAACAGCGACAAATATTATTAATATTGGTAATGATACCACAAATAACCAAACATTAAATTTAAATTCAAAAACAATAAATATGGGTGATACGTCAGTTCCTTCAAGTGTGAATATTTTATCAACATCTGTAATCATAGGCAATCCAACAAGCGGTACTATTAGTTTCGGTTCAAATGCGGTAGCCACTCAAATAACACCATCAACTTCATCAATGAATATTTCTAACGTTGGACCAGCTAATGGTGATTTTAATTTATGTTTATTGCAGAATACAGGAATTTTAAACATAGGAACTTCAACAATTCGAACAGCAGCAATAAATATTGGGACTGGGAAAACAACATCATCAGCACAAGCAATAAATATTGGTTCTAGTAATGCTAGTGCAACAGGACAAACAATAAATATTAATAGACCTTTAACAATTGGTTATACGGTGAATCCAACATCACTTAATCAAATAGGGGGTTCATCATTTGTTGATGCATTAGAACAGCCGTTTCCTTCAACTGGTGGAACATTAACATTAGCTACTTTAAGTAATATACCAATAGGAATTTATAACGTTTTTTATAATATTAGTACCACAATAACTGTTGCAACGGCTATTCTAACAGAACGAACAATAGCAATAAGTAGTGTAACAGCAGATACAATACTTGCTAATACTATCAACTTTATGAGAGAATCCGACTTATTAAACCAAACCAGAATTGTTGGACACGACGTAACAGTATCAGGCGGCGGGATATTCGTTAATACAACAGCGTCTGCCACAATATATTTAAATCAACGCTATATATTCGCAACAGGACCTACTGTAATATCAAAAGGACATTTACGTATTGTAAGAATAGGTTAATTAAAATATAATAATTTAATTTCTATATTTATTTATATTATAAAATGGCTACAGAAAGTCCACCAACATTCTTTTTTAATGGAATCAATTTTAACTCCGCATATTATGACCAGGAGATAGATAATAATATTACACGTGTTGAGGTATCTAAAGAATATATTAAAAATCCAACTAATACACCAACAATAGGTAATCTTTTAACAGTTACTGACATTACAACATCACCACCATCAACAGCGTGGCAGGATTTCGCCGTTATTTTTCCTGATTACGTATCGTATGATAATGTAAATGAAAAAATAATAAATAATGCTTTAACTTCATATAATATTGATAATTTAAATTTACAACAATTAAAAGTAAATGTTATAGGTCAAATAGGACAGCTTTTCTCATTACCGAATAATAGTTCTACAGCGTCAGTTGGACACGTTTTGAGTATTTTGAATGCTAGTACAAAAACGACTCAATGGATACCGCAAAACGCCCCAGTTACAAATTATACGAATTACGATAACACAGCTAAAACTTTAATAAGCAACGTAAGCTCAACACCTACAACAATAACAGATTTAGCAGTATCCAAAATAGGGGCAACCAATGCACAAATATTTTCACTACCAATAAACACATCATCAGTTTCAGCAGGTCAAATTTTAAGTATTTTGAATGCTACTACAAAAACGACACAGTGGATAAACTCACCACCAACTATAAATAACTATATGTCATATAATACGGCGACAACTGAAATAATAAATAATGTATCAGGAACACCAACAACAATAAGCGGTTTAAATATTGGTAATTTAACGTGTAATGCAATAAACACACAAAATAGTACTATTAATTGTGGTGGTGGTGATGTAAATGCAGGAACAATAACGGCATCAGTTAATTTAGTAAGCATAGGAGGTGCATCAGTTAGCGGTATTTCTTCTTTAACAGGTGGAATAATAATAGATGCTGTAAATGATTATAAATTTACGTCTGCAGGTGCAATTAGAGGAACAACGATAAATGGATCTATAATTGGTGCATCTACTCGATTAGAAACTAGTACGATTAACCCGTTTAGTCCTACTAGTGGGTTTAATTTTTGTAATAATCAAACAGGACTTATTAATATAGGTAGTGCAACTAACCGAACAGGTGCTATTGGTATTGGTAATTCTTCAGGTGCAATCAATATAGGAACATTAACAGCCAGTGGAACGATACAAGCAATAACAATTGGAAGTACAACAGCAGATGCAAATCAAACAATAACAATAAATAGACCTTTAACTTGTAAATCAATTGATACACAAAGTAATAATATAACTTGTGGTTCTATAACCGCATTAACTGGAAATATTGTCGCAACATCTGGAAATATAAATACGGCTTTAGGAACTGTAAATTGTCTTAATTTTGTATCAACTGGAGATGGTGCGGGTAATGGTACAAGTTGTCAGAGATTTACTTGTTCAGGTTTAAATAATATGTTTATAAAAGGATTTATATCGTCTAGTGGTGGTGATTTAATAATTAAAGATTCTGGAGCTATTGAAAGAGCTTCTATTTTATCTACTGGTGCAATTACTGGGACATCTTTAACTGCTGGTTCTGGGTTAATATCTACATCTGGATCAATATCTGGTCATACAATAACTGCATCTTCAAATTTAGTTTCAACTGGTGGGATTGTTGTAAAAAATGGGGTAAATAATACAGTACAAATTGAAAACTCAGGGCAATTTATATGTAAAAATATAATTGTAAGAGACCCGATAACATTAACGCAATATTTTACAGTAAGCGCATCAGGTGATCTTTTGGGTAATGGTTGTGATTTTGTAAGATTTCAATCAACAGGATTAAATATTTTTAATACATTATCTTCTGGTGTTTTTGGAACATTACAGGCATCAATTGATAATGCTGGAAAATTAACTTGTAAAGGTGTTGATGCTGGCTCTTTACTTATTAAAACAACAAGCGGTATACAAGCGACTTATACCGACATATTGGGGGTTGTTTATAATAAAGGGATTATTGTGAGAGATTCAACATACACAATAGAACAGGCATCAATTAATAATACTGGATTATTAACTTGTAAAGGTGTTAATGCTGGGTCAGGACAAATAAAAACGACTGGTGAAGTTATATGTAGAGATTTCACAGTAGAGGATGCATCATCAAATGCAACAGTATCAATAACATCAGATGGTGGTATAGTAGCTCAAAACATAAATGTCGCTCCACTTGGTAGTCCTTTTTCAGCTGCATATATGTATTCTACAGGTGCAATAGGTGGAACAAGTTTAACTGTTGGTGGTTTAGCTGATATACAAAATTTAAAAATAGCACCTTCAATAGTAACTAATACATCGTATATTGGTTATACATATAGTGTAACATCAACAACTGTTAATTATAATTCAGGAGATACAAGAGCTATAGATTTAAATAATAGTAATTTGGTAAATAATGCAAATTATTTAGTTAGATATCAGGTGCTTTTAAATTCTGGTACAACTTCTAGAAATTTAACAAGTATAGGGCACGGTTTAACAAATTCAGGATCAACCGTTACGACTGTTAATGGTATGGCGTATGAAGAGGGGTGTTTTACCTATGAAAAATTAAATGCAGGTGCAGAAGTTATAAATAATAGAATGTTTCAAGGGTCATTTTTTTATAGATATAATTCAGATAATGCATATACAGTTGCGTGTGTGTGTAATTTTACTATTACAGGTTCTATAAGTTTAACTATAAAAGCATTTGCGATAAGAATTGGATAATATTAAAATCTAATATATTATTTAAAAATATTTTCTATAATAAATATATAGTAATGAAACATTTAATTGTTCAAGGTCTTAAACGTGGTAATATGATAAAAACTAAAGATGGATATGTTGGATGTGGTGCTCAGCGTAGATTAGATGATAGTGAATTAGCTAAAGTTGAAAGTATAACTAAATCTGTTCAAGGTATGGGAATACAGAAAAAGAAAAGTATAAAACCTATTAAATTTAGATCGCCTAATTAAAATAGTTTAAATATATTATTATATAATGGATTTGTATAATAAAGCTATAAAACTTGGTGCATCAGACTTTGGAAAATCAAAAAATAAAAATAAAAGATTCTATGTAATATACGATGATAAAATAATTAATTTTGGTTCAAAATCTGGTTCAACGTTTTATGATCATGGTGATAAAATAAAACGTAATAATTGGATTGCTCGTCATTCCATGATTAAAAATAAAAAAGGGGAAAGAGTAATTAATAATCCTAATTCTGCGTCATATTGGAGTCATAATTTATTGTGGTAAAAAAACATTTAAGGATATATTTTCTATAGTATTATAATATGGAAAATATATTTAATGAACCTAGATTATGTCGTGTATGCGGTATTGGATCTGATGTCAATAAATTCGTAATAAAGAATGGTAAAGTATATGGTAAACGTTGCTTAAAATGTGTATCACGACAAAATAATGAGAAACTAAAAAATAAATTAACTGGAAACTATTACACAGAATATTATATAAAAAATAAAGAATCATTTTCTATACGTGATAAAGCAAGATACCAACGAAATAAAGCACTAAAAAATCAAGTTATATTTAATTTTAATGAACCAAATAATAATGAAGCTGTTGAAAATGTTGCTATTATTCAACAGGATTCAGAGAATCCACGCAGGGCAAGCCCGAATGTTGATATTATTGTTTAATTCCTTTAAGTAGTTAAAACGCATATTATATAAATAAAAATACTTAAGAAAATATTTTTATATATATATATATATATATGACAAAAACAAATACTTTAAAAAGATTTAAATTACTTAATAATCTTGATAATTTTTACTTAAATAATCCATCTTTTGAAATGGTCAAGCAGTTATATTTAAATAACGTTATTAAATCTATTACATCTGTTGAAAAAACATTAAAAAGTATCAAAGTAAAGAAAAATGGTGAACTTTACAAAACATCTATTAAAAAATTTAAACAACTTGAAGATAAAGTAGAAAAATTTGAAGAATCAAGACCTATTGAATCATTTTTTAATCAAATCAATAAAAGTCTAAAGAACAAATCACTTATTTTAACACCAATTCAACAAAAGGTATTCAAAAATAAAGTATTACAAGATAAATATGTAGTAGAAATGAAATTAAAAGATGGAACATCAAAATTTTCGACAATGAATAATAAATATATTGATGGTATTATTAAAATTATGACTGACGGCGGATTTTTAGAAGTTGATGTTGAAGTATTATATAGCGATGGTGCATATACCTTTGATTATAGTACTATTCTTAAATTCATTTTTAAAAATGTTAATGAAGATAATGTCAACTTTATTGATAATAAAAGTGGTTCATTTTTTAATTATTTGAATAATACTAAATTAGATTTAACACGCTATCAAATTATTAGAAAAGAAGATGATGGAGTTGAAGTAAATAAAGAACAATGTTTAATTCATTGTTTTAAATTATTAGGATTAGATGAAGCTTCAATTAATGCTGTTATTTTATCTGTTTGTTCTGATGCTAAATCAAATATCGGATATATTCCAAAAAGTGCATTAAATAAAATATGTGGTATTATTAAGAAACAAATTGTAATTCATTCATATGAGAATAAAAGACTAAATAAACAAGTTCAAATATATGGTAAAGAATATAATGATATTTTTGATATTGCAGTTTATAAAAGTCATTATTTTTTATATGAACAAACAAATTATAATAAATATTTTATTGATAACTATGAAAAATTAATTGATTTAGATAACTGTTTTAATATTGTTAGAATGAGTAAAGGAAAGTATTATGAATATAGAGAGCGTAGATGTGATTCGTTATATTTAGTTAATAAATTATTTGAACATGGGTATTTTATTAAAGATACATCAATTATTAATTCTTTAGTAGGATCTAAAGTTATTGATAATATACCATTAGATAATATTGAGAATGAACAAAAAGTATATGAATGTACAGGATTTAAAAAATCCACGCAGGGCAAGCCTGAAAAAAAAGACGACGAAGAACGGGATATATTTTATGCTGATTGTGAAAGTGATGTTATTAGTGGTTCTGAACATCAAGTATTAATGATTGGTGTTGTTAAAGGTTCTTCATCTGATGAACCTAAAACTTTTATATTAGATGAATACGGACCAGATAAGATGATTAAAAATTTTTTATCATATGTAAAAAATAATTGTAAATTCTCAACTGTTCCTATTATTTATTTTCATAATTTAAAATATGATTATATGGGATTAATTAAAAAATATTTAATTATTAAAGAAGAATGTACTAAAAATAATCAAGTATATAGTGTTAAAGGTTTTTTTTATAAATTTCAATTTGAACTAAGAGATACCTATAAATTGATTAATATTAAACTTGAAAAATTTCCATCAACTTTTGGATTATCTATTAATAAAAAGGAAGCTATTGCTTATAAATATCATACTAAAGATAATATTCAACTAAATATTCATAATGTAAATAAATATATTAAATCATTTGATCATGAAAAGGACAAAGAATTATTTAAAAAAATATTACAAGATAATAAAAAATTGTTTGAATATAAAGATGATACTTTTAATGCTACTAAATATTATGAATATTATTTAAAATATGACTGTTTAGTATTAAAACAAGGTATTGAAAAGTTTGTAAAAATTGTTGAAGAAATTACAGGTAAGTCTGAGAAATCACCATTATTTTTACATTCTTATTTAACTATTAGTTCATTGACTAATTCTTATATGGGTTTAAATGGGGCTTTTGATGATGTATATACTGTAAGAGCAAATTTAAGAGAATATATTTCTGGTGCTATTTATGGTGGGCGTGTTAATGTCTGTAATGAATATAAGAAAGTAATTATTAATGAAGTTGTTAATGATTATGATGCTGTAAGTCTTTATCCATCTGCTATTAGAAGAATGTGTTTAGAAATGGGTATTCCAAAAGGAACCGCTAAAAAAATAATCAATTTCAATATCAATGATGATTATTTTATTGCACGTTTCAAAATTACAGCTATTAACAAAAAACAACAAAATCCATTTATTGGAGTTAAAAGTAAAGATGGTTTAGATTATATTAATGAAATTGTAGAACCTGTTATTGTTACTATTGATAAAATCACATTAGAAGATTATATTAATTTTCACCAAATAGAATATGAATTTATTGATGGTGTATATTGGAATGAAGGATTTAATAAAACAATGGGTGATTTAATCTTTGAATTATTTTCATCACGTGTTGAATATAAACAGTTAATGAAAAAATTAAAAGATACAAGCGATGAATATAGTAAATGTAATATATTACAGGAAATCATTAAATTAATGATGAATTCATCATATGGTAAAACCATTCTTAAAAAATCAAATACTAAAACATCATTTATTTATAATACGGCACAAGGTAAAGAAGAAAATGGACAAATTAAAAGTTATGTATGTAATAATTTCAACACTATTAAAGAGTTTGTAAAAATTAATAAAAGTCAAACTCAAGTATTACAGAATGCAATTGATGATTCTTATAATCTTGCACATGTTGGAGTTTTAATTCTATCCTATAGTAAAAGAATCATGAACGAAGTAATGGGTTTAGCATCTGATAATAAAATTGATATATATTATCAGGATACTGACTCAATGCATTTAAAAAATAAAGACATTTCAAAATTAGAAGAGCTATTTTTTAATAAATATAATAGACAAATTAGGGGTGAAAATTTAAGTCAATTTCATTCTGATTTTAAACTCGGTGGAAGTAAAAAAGGTGTTGAGGTTGTAGCAGTTAAAAGTTTATTTTTAGGCAAAAAATCATATATTGATGTTTTACAATCAGAAAATGATAAAGGAGAAATAATTACTGGTTATCATATGCGAATGAAAGGTATTAGTGAAAGTGCTTTACAATATGCATCAGAAAATTATTTTAATGGTGATTATTTAAAACTATATGAACACCTATCAAAAGGAAAAGAACAAGAGTTTATATTAAATCCTTATAAATATTCGGTATCGTTCGAATATGTAAAAGGAGGAATTAGATCGAGAGGTTATCAAGAGTTTAAAAGAATTGTTTCATTTTAAAAAAAAAACCTATAGTTTAATATAATGGATAAATTAAGTAAAAAAAAAGATCAGGATTCGGAGAATCCACGCAGGGTAATCCCGGATGTTGATTATATAATTGAAGTTATAAGAGAAATGTCTTATATATTAATTAATAAAGATAAAGAATTTGATATAATTATTAAACTTAAAGGATTCGAAGAAAACAATACAATTAAAAATGGATGTTTAACAGATTGTAACGTTATCACAAGTGATACTATTATTAATAGTGTTTAAAGATTTTTCTTTTTTCATTAGTCTATATTTTTTTTGATATTGTTTTTGGTAAATATTGTATTTTTCTTTATTATCTTTATTATATTGTGTTTGATAAATAATACGTTTATCTTTATTATCTTCATATAATTCTTTTAAGCTTCTATTAGGTTGATTTTTATTCATGGTAGAATTAAGAATTTCATAATAATGTCTTTCACGTGCCCCTGCTTCGTTTGAGTCTTTAAAATTACACTTTTCAATCTCAACCATTGACCAATTATCCCACCCACCATTATTTCTAATCATTTGATAGACTTTTAAATTATAACGTTTATCTTTTTCATTGATACATGCACTTTTATGACTGCTTTTTCTTCTTATAAAATCAGTTGTATGTCCTACGTAAACGTCAGTAATATTTAAATCATTACAAACTATTTTATAGATAACACTTTTTGAATAATCAATAGTTTTTAATGGCATTATATAATATTACTAGATATTTTTTATTTTTAAACTTAAGATATTTTTTTATTCATGTGGGTTTTACAGGATTCGGAGAATCCACGCAGGGCAAGCCCGTTGGGTGGTTTTGTTTAGTGGTCTTGCTTTATGAACTTTTTTAAAAAAAGTTCTAAAGCAAGGGCATATTTTTACTGGTGGTTTTGTTGGGTGGTTTTGTTGGGTGGTTTCTACTTTTCGACATGATCAAAATTAAGAGTTCTTACGACTCTTAATTTCGATTAAAAAATGATTTTTTTTTTGGTGCCGTGCGGATGAATTGGAAAAATCAAAATTTCATTTTAATTTATAATAAAAAAAAATAAAAAAAAGTATTTTTTATTTTTACGGGATCATCCACTGCGGCATTCTTGGCGCCCTAAAAATGAAAATTTTATAAATGTTGAGCACTTGTTTGACTACAACGAATTTTACAACAGATTAGTTAAGTTTGAAACAATAACGCCGTTTGAAAGTGTGTGGCAGCAATGGAGAACTGCTAATTCTACATACATTGATCCAGTCAAAACTGCCAGTGTGGCTATGCAACACATACAGAACCAAACGGTGTTTAATCTGCGACACGTAACCGATACCTGGGACCAAGCAGTGATTTACTATTACTTTTGGTTGCATTTTGGTGTTGAGGTTCCGCACAACGATTTCGCAGACTGGATAGAATCCACTGACCAGCTAACAGCATTATTATGAGTGAACCAAATATTCTACTGAGAGATGACACATTTTTGTCCAGTCAAGAGATTGAATTGTATCAATCCCTGATGCCAAACGGTTGGACACCCGGCCCTTCAATACAAAATATCAAGTATTTTTCAAAAGATCTGTATCAGCATTATCAATGGAACGGCAACTGGGACTCAGCTAGATGGTTAGATTCTTCACCCCCAGAATGGGAAACTTTGTATAACAAGATTGCTAAATTTCTTCCCAAGCATTATGTGCATTGGATTGATTTGAAAATAACACCTCCATTGTCAACTGGTACGCCGTTGCACAGGGACAAGGATCCTTGGAGTTCTGGAGGCGATACCACTAGATTTTCTCGTGCAATTAGTGTATTATGTAATCTTAACCATGTGTGGGAACCTCAATGGGGAGGAGAGTTTGTGCTTTATGCCAAACAAGACCAGCAGTTAATAGAGCACAGCCGAATACCTATTTGCCCTGGACAGTTACTGATCATGGAAAATTGTTATCATAGTATTGCACCTGTTGTTGCACACGATCGCAGTAGGCTTAGTTTTATTTTACACGTTTTGGAATATCGATGATTCATATTAAAAATCTTACAGTCAAAAACTTTATGAGCGTAGGCAATGCTACGCAAGGCATTGACTTTGATCGCAACGATCTAACATTGGTGTTGGGTGAAAACTTAGATATGGGCGGGGATGGTTCACGAAACGGTACTGGTAAAACAACTATCATCAACGCTCTAAGTTATGCACTATATGGCCAAGCACTGAGCAACATTCGCAAAGATAACTTGGTAAACAAAACCAACGGCAAAGGAATGTTGGTTAGTCTGGATTTTGTTGTTGGTGGGGTTGAATACAAGATTGAGCGTGGACGCAAGCCTAACGTACTAAAGTTTTATGTAAACAACGAAGAAAAAACAGCAACAGATGAAGCACAAGGGGATTCGAGAGAGACACAAGACGCCATAGAGCGTGTGTTTGGTATGAGCCACGATATGTTCAAACATATCTTGGCGTTGAACACCTACACAGAACCATTCCTGAGTTTGAAAGCAAATGAACAGCGTGTTATTATTGAACAGTTGTTGGGCATTACACTGTTGAGTGAACGTGCTGACCGCATCAAAGAGCTGAACAAAACAACCAAAGATAGCATTAGTCAAGAAGAGTTTCGCATTCGGGCTGTGCAAGAAGCCAACAAACGTATCGAAGAGCAGATTGAAAGTTTGCGGAAACGTCAACGTCTTTGGCTTGCAAAAAGAGACGAGGATGTTACAAAGTTAGTACAGGCTATTGCTGATCTTGAACACATTGATATCAGTGCAGAGATTCAGTCGCATAGAGATTTAGAAACGTTCCACGTCAAGAAAAAAGCTATTGACGAAGCCAATCGATATATTCGTCAGATCGCTACAGAC
>JAUKPQ010076880.1:0-20964 GCA_032273045.1 Chloridella minuta | reverse complement strand
AATTGACTTGCGTTAATTTCATTTCTGTTGTATAATTGTTTTTTAACTGGAGTTTATATGTTTCTCTTATTCATTACATTTGTGATTAGCGTGGTACTTGCTGTCGCTATTTGGACCCTGCTGGAACAAAAGACGCTAGGCATTTTTGCTGGCTTTGTTTTGTTTGTTGCAGTTGTTGCGTTTGAGTCCTTTACTGTTATTAGTGCAGGACATACAGGTGTACAAGTTACACTGGGCGAGGTTAATCCTCAACCGCTAACTGAAGGCGTTCACATGGTGAACCCAATTAGTCAAGTGCGCGATGTTGATGTTCGACTACAGAAGGCAGAGTTGAAAGGTGCTAATGCAGGTACCAAAGACTTGCAGGTTGTGCATACTGACATTGTGGTTAACTTCCGACTTGATCCACTTAAGGTACCACACATCTACAAAGAGTATGGCTTGAACGTAGATGAAAAGGTTCTTGGCCCTGGCATTAACGAAGCGTTCAAATCTGTAACTGGTCATTACACTAGTGAAGAACTTGTCACTAAACGTGATTTGGTTAGCGCAGAAATCATGCAACATTTGGTTGCTAAGATGGCTCCGTTCAATATCACAGTCAGTAACATTAGCTTGGTTAACTTTGGGTTCAGTCCTGAATACCAAAAGGCTATCGAAGCAAAAGTGATTGCAGTTCAACAAACCGCTAAGGCCGAACAAGACTTGGCACGTATTAAAGTTGAAGCCGCAAGTCGTATCGCACAAGCTGATGGTGAAGCGAAGGCTATTGCTATCCAAGCACAGGCTATTCAAAGCAACGGTGGTGAAAACTACGTTAAATTGCAGTGGATTGAAAAGTGGAATGGCGCATTGCCTAGCACAATGCTTGGCGGCGATAACAAGACTTTGATGAGTATTGGAAAATAATATGTGGAATAATTTTTATCGTTGGTTGAGTCGCAATGACAAAGAAATTAGTTGGTTCGTAATTGGTTGGTTGTGTATGGCTTCGATGCAAGCATTTATAATCGGTGATTACTTCTGGGCAGTGTTTGATGCGGCGCTTGCCTACGTTAATTACAAGCTAACTTCTATTAGGTATTAATATGAAAATTGGTCTTAGCTTTAGTCGTTGTGTTCGTGATATTGTCGAAGGCCAAGTTAACATCAACGATGTATTAGTAATTGTTGCTCGCACTGACTTTGACCCAACAGTGACACAACAGTGGGAAAGTATCTGGGAAGGTTACAATGTCTTTAATCCTGAGTGGGCGGGCTTAGATCATGACGAAGTATATCAAACTACAATGAATTTGTGGGAAGCTGGTAAGATACATCAGCCTCGTAAGTTCGGAGCCCACCCACATCGACGTCGAGAGTTTTGGCTAGAAGCAGTCCTACCTAGTGATGAGTTGGAACACAATCCCGTTGCAAAAGACGCCTGGGATAAGTTTCAAACACTTGCTGGACTTACTAACGTTACATTAGATAGCAAAATAAGTTAATTCTTTTTTCGCCCTAACTTAATAGTTGGGGCTTTTTTTTGACTTGATATTTTAGTCAAATAAGTATGAGTATGAGCCTTAAAGACCTTACCTTAGAAAAACACAAGCTAGCTGAATCAACACAATTTATGAAATCTGTTTTTGCCGGCACACTTCCGCAAGACAAGTGGATTGATTTTACATATCAAAAATCATTATTTTACCTAACACTTGAAGGTGTTGCTGGTGCAAATAGATTGCTGGGCGACTTACCCGACATTCGCAGAGCCTTTAAACTTACACAAGACTTTTGGGCCATGAATACTGATAACAAGAAGTATTCATATCGACCCGTAGTTGTCGACTATCACAATTATATATTGAGCATTGCACACGATCCTATTAAGGTCGCTGCTCACCTGTACACTTGGCATATGGGCGACTTGTATGGCGGGCAAATGATTAAGCGTGTTATTCCTGGTAGTCATCTTTCGTTTGAGTTTGAAGACAGGGATTTGTTAATTAACAACCTTAGAGCCAAGCTAGACGACAGTATGGGCGACGAAGCCAATGTGGCTTTTGATTGGGCAATTAAAATTTTAAAATCATATGACAACTAAACTATGGCAACGAGTACTCAAAGTAGGTGAATACTTTGAGCAACGATTAAAAGAAACTGGCACATACATGCCCGAAGCGGCAGCGGGATACGATTGGTATAACCACTTGTATACTAGCGACAAGTATCGCAGGGCACACGTTGAGATTGTAGACAAGATGGCTAGTCACAAAATCCTAGTTCTGCACTGTACCATTTTTGCACATTACAATGATCCAAGTCCAATTTGGGGATTTGATGCAGTGTGCGGCCCTAATAAAATCACAGGAGCATTCCACGATTTCAGCAATGGCGGGGACGAAAATCACTTTATGATGCAACACTTTGCCGATACAGTTAAAGATCTTACTTGGAAGAAAGAGCGCGAGTTACCACAGTGGGCGCAAGAAATCTTCAGTAAAAATATTGTAGCCGCAGGTAATGTTAGCGACGAAGACGAGTTAGAAAGCTTGTGCAGTTTGGCTGAAAGAAATTTGGACTATTATTTGGCCAACGTAGGCAAGACAGCAGATCCATCAGCTGACTTTTACGAGATACATCGTAAGTATGCTGCCAACAACAAACAAAATCCGCATGTTGCCCGTAGCATGATCAGCATGGGTGTGCCCGAAGAAACAATTCTGCGGTTCATAAACGAAGTACTTTATCCCGAGAATCGTTGACTCTATCTGTGAATACTGTTACAATAGCAGTATGACAACGCCAACTTTTATTTATGTAGAAGACTACCTTGAATTTATCGGTGGTTATCGCGATGCCACAGGCAGAAGACTAGGGATATTTGAAACAGTGCCTAGTCCAATTAGTTTAGCCAGATACGATGTTACTATTGTTGATAGCATGGGTGCTCAAACTGCCGAAGCTAATCAACCTTACACAGACAAACAAGCTGCCCTTGCAGTTCGAATCGTTGACAAATATCGTAGACAATTGTCAAATTTGACCCCTGCTATTATCGTTCCTGAAAAACTAGATCAATTTAGAATGGGGGTACGAGTCATCGATCGTACTAAAAAGATCTATATCGAAGACGGTAAGCTTATAGCTAAGTTTCCTTACGATACTAAACTTATCGAGTTGATTAAGAAACAAGTTAAAGAAGGCCCGGGCGAGGGCAGCTTTGATAATGATCGTAAGTTTTGGAAACTGGCACTAACAGAACATATGTTAAACTGGTGTGTGGCAGTCGGGTCGTCGAATGATTTTGTAATTTCCGACGAGGTTAATAGTTTATATGAAAAGATGATCGAAACTGAAAAGACTCCGTATCTAATAGAGTTAGACATAGTAGACGATATACCAGTGATTAGTAATGCCCCGTCCAGTATGATAGATTATATCAATGAGAAACTTGGTGGTGTTAGCTTAGATAATTTGCTCGTACTGGTTGATAATAGTGAAGTATTAGGCTATACTATTAGTAGTGCAGTTAAAGATGTAATCAAAATTCAGTATCCTGACAAGTGGAAGATGATTTGCCAACGCAAAATCAACTTAACAAAATTAGAAGATAGCGCATTGGAGCAAGCAATAGAGTATGCACGCCTGGTAAATAGATTGCCTGTATATGTATACGATAACGGTCTCCCCAAGAAAAATACAGACGAAATTATCTACTTGAATCGCGGCATGGGATATAACATCGCACCCCGACTGTTGATTACACACACCAGTTTAATGATTGGTAGCAGAAAAGAAAGCTGGATCTTAAACAGCGAAAAGATTATTACAATAGAATGACCCACGCAAAATTAATTATCAGGGACGAAGTTAACGTTAAGATCGAAGGACTCGAATTAACCGAACGCAAGAAGCTAGTAGAAAAATTCAAGTACGAAGTACCCGGGGCCAAATATCAACCTGCGGTTCGACTAGGCCGGTGGGATGGTAAGGTTCCTTTCTTTAATTTGGGTGGCACGACTTACATTAACTTGTTACCTGAGATACTTCCTTATCTAGTAGAGCGGGGTTATGATATCGATATCGACGACACTCGCCCATACTCAACAACATTAGAACTAGGCCAGATTACTGAAACAAGTTTTTTCCATAGACATTGGCCTGATGGTAGTCCTATTATTTTACGTGACTACCAAGTAGAGATCGTTAACAAGTTTTTACAAAATCCACAATGTATGCAAGAAGTTGCTACAGGTGCGGGTAAAACTATTATGACTGCGGCATTATCTGCAAGTGTGCAACATCTGGGCAGAAGTATTGTAATTGTTCCTAGCAAGAGTCTTGTTACACAAACGGAAGCAGACTACAAACACATGGGACTAGATGTTGGTGTGTTGTTTGGCGACCGTAAAGAATACACAAAGACACATACCATCTGCACATGGCAAAGCCTTAATGCTTTATTGAAGAACACAAAGAACTACGAGACTGATGTTACTATACACGACTTTGTAGAAGGTGTAGTTTGTGTTATGGTCGACGAAGCACACAGCGCCAAAGCAGATGCACTTAAAACACTGTTAACCACGGTGTTTGCACAAGTTCCTATCCGTTGGGGACTAACTGGCACCGTACCCAAAGAAGACTACGCTTTTCAAGCATTACATTGCTGTATTGGCCCGGTTGTGGGGCAATTAAGTGCCAGCGAATTGCAAGAAGCAGGGCATCTAAGTAACTGCCATGTCAACGTTGTGCAACTTGTTGATTACGTTGAATACAAAGACTATCAGCAAGAACTAAAATATCTATTAGAAACAGAAAAACGATTAGATTACATGGCTGAACTAATCATGCGTATTGCATTGACTGGCAATACCCTGGTTCTAGTAGATAGAGTTGACCCTGGCAAATCGTTAGCTGCTAAAATTCCCGATGCAGTATTTGTTAGCGGTGCAACAAAATCCAACAAAAGGAAAGACGAATATGACGACTTTGCGATCACTGACGGAAAAGTGGCTATTGCAACTTATGGCATTGCTGCTGTTGGTATTAATATTCCCCGTATTTTTAATCTTGTTCTTATTGAACCCGGTAAAAGCTTTGTCCGAGTTATCCAAAGTATTGGCCGCGGTATCCGAAAAGCTGAAGACAAAGACTTCGTCCAGATCTGGGACATAACTAGCACCTGTAAATTTGCCAAGCGTCATTTAACTAAGCGCAAACAGTTTTACAAAGAAGCAAACTATCCGTTTAGTGTAGAAAAAGCGGAATGGCAGAGTTGACTTTGCCAACAAAATACATTACTATAATCATATGCGACTTTTAACATTAGAAAACACATCATACGAACTAAATGAGATACCAGAAGAAGTAGATGATATTAGGTTCTGCGTTTTAGATAACTCAGACCCCAAAGAACCCGATTACTTTTTTATCCCTCTTATTTTCCTGGAAAGCTTTAACAGCCCTGCCCTTGTACTAAAAATTGGAAACAATGTAATCAAAATGCCAATTGATTGGCAACTACTAATTGGCGAACCCGATCTCGGAGACTTGGAAGTCGTACCACTTACCAGTATCAACGACAGAGGCTTTAGTGCATTTGCATTTAATCCAATGGCCAGCTTTCGTCCTGAATTCTTCCCGGTAGAAGTAATTGACATTTATCAAGAAGTTAAATGGTACTTTCCTAAACTAAAGCCCGGACAAATGTTGGCAGTTCCATTGGAAACTGGAACAGAAAAACCTTTATGTGTTTACTTTGTTAAAGACATTAGTAGACAAAGTGAAGTAGTCAATTATACAAAGGTTTGGTGATGCCGCAATACACAGAACCACAAATGTTTGAAAATTTAACTCGGTTAGCTCGATTTTATTTTGAAAGCTATCCCGACGATAAAGAACAAGTAGAACGATTCCTGCGGTGGGCACATACACAGTACGGTTACACATATGGGCGATCTTAAACCGGGTGCAACATATATCTACGAACGCAATGGCGACACTGTGTTCAGAAGAGAAACTGGAACAACTCAGCGCGAAGTAGTTGGTTACGATCACAGAACTAACGATGGCAGACCATTGCACGACCATATGATGGAAGATAAATTGTGGGGAGAGATTAGGCGTACTGCTCGAACTAATCCCACTTTACAAGCAGAGCTAGAACGTGTTATAATGTTGTATCACCTTATCAATGAGGATAAACCAATTATCCCACATCACCCGGTATGAAAAAATTATTAGTGTTTGGCGATAGTTGGCCTGACGGGGCCGAATTATCCAATCCATCAGCTGATGCATTTCCAATTATACTTGCCGAAAAATTAAACTTAATTTGCGAGAATCGAAGTAAGTCGGCTACAAGTATAGATCATGCAGTATTAGAATTCTTAAAGTCAGACCTTACTAATGCTGTAGTATTATTTTGTGTAACTGGTTATTCTAGATCTATGTATTTTGATCGCGGTACAGTTTGGGAAGTACATCCGTCCAATACAGAACTTGAATGGTATTATACTAAAATGTATTCGGATGAGCTTGGCCAACTTAATCGTCTAAAGAATTGTTTATTAATTCAGGAAATTTGCATTAATAAAGGAATTCCTGTATACTTTGTATCTAATTGGGACACATTACCAACACACACTCTGTTGAATAGTAGATTATGGGCCCAAAAAACCTTAATACAAACAATTTGTAAAAAACCTTATAAGGTAACTGGTTCTACAGTCGATTGGCTCAGTATTGATAGAAGTGATCGGATCAATATGACCAATAATCATCCCAACGCGGCAGGTCACCGCTTAATAGCAGAAGAATTATACAAATGGATAAACTCAGTCTCAACAACGAACTAGCACAATTAGATACAAAAAATCGTAACTTTTACGATGAATTGAACGATGAAGAAAAGAAAAAGTTCAGTACGTATCTCATGCTCAAGTACAGTGCCAATGTAGAAGGCAGTCCAGAACTACACGAATGGTACTTACGTGCAACCAACGAACGAGTAAATATTAACTTCTTTGACTTGGGCAAGCATCCAAAATTACAATGGCTAATGTGTACATCAGTTAGCCCTAACATGGGCAAGCAAAGACATTATTGGCAAAGTGCAAAGAAAAGCGATGGCAAAAACAACAAAGCTATAAAGTTTTTGACACGTATATATCCTAATATGAAGATGGATGAGATAGAACTTTTAGCCGCCATTAATTCAGACAAAGAGCTTAAAGCACATGCTAGAAACATGGGCATGAGTGATAACGAGATTAAAAAGGAATTGGGTTGAGTTATACTTGTCAGTATTGTAAAAAAACATACGCCAAAGAAAGTACATTGGTAGCACATTCGTGTGAGCCTAAGCGCAGGCATTTGCAACAAAACGAACAAGGTGTACAGCTAGGATTTAAAGCATATTTGCGATTCTACGAAATGACGCAAGGCAGTACTAAATCTAAGACGTATGAAGACTTCTCTTCTAGTACATACTATTTGGCGTTTGTTAAATTTGGCAGACACTTAGTAGGTATCAGGGCAGTTAATACTAGTAGCTTTACTGATTGGCTTTTAAAGAACAATAAAAAATTAGATTATTGGTGTAAGGATGCATTATATTTAGAATGGTTGCAACAATATATCCGTAAAGAGTCAGTGCAAGATGCAGTGGAACGGGCGCTAAAAGAAATGCAAGATTATGCAGATACTGATCCGAAATTACAAAATAATTTTAGCAATTATTTTAAGCTTGGTGCTAGCGGCCGAATTACACATCATATTTCAAATGGACGTATTAGTCCCTGGGTTATCTTTAATTGTGATAGCGGAATCGATTGGCTAAGCCAAGCAAATACAGAACAACTTGCGATAATCATGCCATGGATTGATCCAGACTTTTGGCAGCAAAAATTTAAAGATTATCCCGAAGATGCTAAATGGATTAAAGATATTCTAGAAACAGCAGGGCTATGATCGAAATAGACTTTTTTGGTGGATTGCATGGTAATTTTTTATGTTACTGCATTAATGCATTAGCCGACGAAGTAAAAAAAATTAGTCCGTTTACTACATTAGGAACAAGCCACCGGCCTTATGTTAAGACGTTAGCCATAGCCGATCATTATACATTAAAAAATAAGAAGACCGGCAAAAATGTAATATCTATTACCTGCGATAAAGAAGATTCTTTGTTATTGGCATTACTAAACTTTAGCCGGGCAGGTGATTATAAATTTGATTTGAAGAATTTTAATATAAATCTATATAGTCAGATTAAACGAACCAGTTATAGTTCCGGTTTGACTGATGCACTTAAAAACAAATATAATGTCGACATAACTGTAACAGATTCTGTTCATCGTGGTGTTCTTCGCGATCATTTTAAAAATGAGTTTAGTACTCCATGGATGTTTTTAATAATCAAAGTTCATGAACAAAAATATGATTTTCCTGTGTTTTGGTATAATGTTAGAACTTTTTATAATAAAGATTTGTTTATAAAAAGTTTATATGATATAAAACAGTATTTTAACTTACCGCACAATATTGATGTAGAATGGTATAGTACATTGTGGGAACAGTTCATTAGTAAGGTAACTCAGATCAATGATGCAAACTATGCAAAGCAAGTATTGTTGTCTGTACAGAATAAAGAAGAAATGGTTATTGATTTTAATATTTTACAAGAGGCATGGTTGAATTCTGAACTCGAAAAGTTGTATAATATAACTATGCCCATGGATCAAGATGAATATTTTAAAAACACCAAAGAAATTGTGACATACTTAAAGTTATGAAATTTAAATCAGATATCGATATCGACTTTGGAGACAGAACAAAAATTCTTTCTCTGCTTAAACATACCCCTGCTAGTATTATCCGTGACGATAAACTAGTTAAACATAACACAGGCGTGTATTTTACAGATATTCCAGTTGATCCTTATACCGGGCTGGCCAGCTTGGACCACGGGTTAGCAGAAGACCGCGGCTATTTAAAGTTAGACTTTTTAAATGTTAGCTTGTATCAACAAGTACAGGACGAAGAGCATCTGCAATCTTTGATGAATAAAGATCCCTCTTGGGAAAAGTTATATGATAGAGAGTTTTGTGGGCAGTTAATTCACATCGGCAATCATTACGACATACTAATTAAGATGCCAGAAGCTGTGAATAGTATTCCGAGGATGGCTATGTTGTTGAGTGTCATACGGCCTGCAAAGAGACATCTTATCGGGCAACCATGGGCCGAAGTTGCTAAGACTGTATGGGATAAACCTGCAGACGACAGCTATTATTTTAAGAAATCCCACGCTGTAGCTTACGCTTACTTAGTTGTGGTACACATGAATTTGTTAAACAACCCTGCGAACCAGGGTAATACTTCTACGCTTTGAACGCTTTTGGGCCGACTCTTTTAAGCTAATAGCGGGCCCATACTTTAATTCTACATCTTTACTGTTGAAGGTCTTGAGCGTGGGTCTAAACTGTATCCATTCTGCTTTAAGGAAAATGTTAATAGGAACCATCCTATTACTTTCCCACCACCATGTCTCTCCTAGCTCTAGATAGAGCAATTTTTGTACATCCCCTTTTAGTACGGCAAAGTCATAGATGCTAGTTATAACATCATCTATGTTTTGTATGATCCCTATGTATTCGTTCCCGCCGTAGGTAAGAAAACTTAAGAAAGGGTATTGGTCAAGTAAGGTTTGATAATCTAGTTCCACATGGGTATTTATAGCCGAAAAATTCCGTGTTATCGAATATGGAAATTCAACTAAATATGTGATGCAAACAATCACGAACTATTACTACGACAATACTATCGAAGTCCAATTCGATATCGGCGGTAATTGCATCATTCCAAATATCCCGCAAAAGGACAGAGTTGTGTATACAAGGCCAATACAAATATATAAGGGCGTGAGCAATGTCCTAAAAGTAGAAATCAAAAATGCAGATCAAAAACCATTGAATGTCACCGGGCATACTATGACCTTTAATATAGTGGACGACTACGTTTATAGCAATGCTACCACTGTACTAACAGCTACAATAGAACCTATAGATTTTAGTGTAGGCGCAGGTTATGTGGTAATTCCAGCCGCAGATATGGTACAGTTAGACAGAGAACAGTACAATTACAATATTAAAATCCAAACTTGTTGGGGTAATGTTGCTAGTTATGTCGACGACAACTACGGCGCGGCTGGACAATTATATGTAAACAACTCAGCTTATCCTGTTCCGTTACCAGGAAACTTGGATCTTGGTGCTACTGGTGATGGCATTGATAGTTTGATAATTGATAACGGAACAATTTAAGGATTAAACATGGACAGTCTATTAGGAATCCCTTGCCCGACAGGGCCACAAGGACCACAAGGCCTTCAAGGCACACAAGGACCACAAGGGCCGCGAGGAGCACAAGGACCACAAGGACCCACTGGGTTACAAGGGCTACGAGGAACACAAGGTCCCAGTGGTATTGTCGGCCCACAAGGACCACAAGGTCCCTCGGGGGCGTCTGGCCCGCAGGGTTCACAAGGACCACAAGGACCACAAGGCCCAACAGGCCCACTGGGACCAATTGGGCTTAACGGGCCGCAAGGACCACAAGGACCTTCGGGAATTAGTAATACACCAGGACCACAAGGACCACAAGGACCACAAGGCGCACAAGGACCACAAGGAGCGTCTGGTCCGTCTGGCCCGCAAGGACCGACTGGCCCAACTGGTCCGCAAGGAGCACAAGGACCCCAAGGCGACCGGGGCCCAGTTGGGTATACAGGAAGTCCCGGGGCACAAGGACCACAAGGACCACAAGGACCATCTGGCCCGTTTGGTCCGCAAGGATTATCGGGACCACAAGGACCGTCTGGGCCGATCGGCCCAGCTGGCACTACGGTTACAGTGCTCGACGAAGGCACATTACTAACAAATAACCTATTGCAAATGAATTTTATAGGGCCGGGTGTTGCTGTAACAGGAACTTCTAACATAAACATTTCAGTACCTGGGGTAATTGATACTATTACTACATTGGGCAATATTTCTGGCAGTTTTACTCCTAATAGGGCAAATGCTAGTGTGCAAACTGCTACATTGATTGGAAATGTTACGTTAAATCCTGCAACTTCTATGTTGACTGGTGATAGCATTACATTAATTTTAAAACAAGATGCTGTCGGTGTTCGTCGTTTGACTGCTAATAGTAACTACAAATTTGCTGGCAATTTCAGAATTTTAAGTACTGATGCTAATGCCATTGATATGCTAAACATATTCTATGACGGGACCACATATTACACAACACTAACAATAGGATACGCATAATATGTTTGGTGCTAGTAGATTAGGGTTCAGGTATGCTCAAGGAGACCGCGGCGTCAGAAAAGGCGTGGTGGTTTTCTACGATCCGTTAACCTTAGGACCCGGCGGCGATACGAATTATTATGCGTCAGGGGACATAAATCCCGCCACGGGTATATGGCCTGAAATTAGAGATCGACAGTTAGCACTAGGCTTTAACCCCATATTAGTTCAAAGCTATGCAGATCTTGCTGCAATAAATCTAGTAGATTATGGTCAAATCTGGGATATTGGTTATGCAAGCCCTTACTCAACTAATCCGAATGATCCCACTATACAATTAACTAATTACTTAGATCAAGGTGGCGGATTATTTATATTAGGCGAAAATAGTAATTTTGGAGTTCGTGATGATACCATAGACGACTTTGTTACGGGGCTAGGAGGTGGCACTGTTACAAGAAGCAATGGTAATTATTACTGGGCTGTATCCGAAACAGTAGCTCCTTCGTTCCTGCAATCAAACTTTGATGATTCGGTGGATTTTAGTAACCCTGGCACGTTTAGTGCATTTGGCACAGGGACTGCAATCACGACGCCGTTTACTGGATCAGAATATACAGCAGTTATGTGGACAACAGGATCGTTAGCGTCAACTCCCAAAGGTGCTGTAATTTCTGTGTTGGATATAAACTTTATAACCAGTTCTTACTACAATGCTAATTTTATTGACAACATGATACTGTCATTGAATAGGAAATAACAAAATTGCATTTTTGATAAGTACGTAATATGTTTGGAATAATAAATGAGTAAAATAGTACAATGGAAACGTGGCAATGCCAACGTTACTTCTTCTTATACAGGGCCTGTTGGGGAAATCACTGTAAATTCAGATGACTGGTCGTTGCGTATACATGATGGTGTTACCGCAGGCGGTCACGTAATCGAAGGTGGATCTAACATAGGAAATATTACTGTTGTAGATCAAACTATTTCAGGAAAAAATAGCAACGCAGCTTTAGTATTAAATCCCGGCAATGCAGTTGTTGCAATTGCCGATTTGGGTATTACTTCTAATGCTGCTAACACTACTACCACTGCTACTACGCTAAACGGTTACAACTTACAAATTACCGCAACCACAGAAGATGGCGGCAATGATTCTAGTATCTATCTGTGGCCCAACTTGGGCAGAATGGGGTTCAACACCGTAAGTAACGCATTTGACTTTAACTTCAATGGTTATTTGAGCGGTACTGCATATGTTGCAAGTAGAAATGATCCCACTGGATATAGCTTTTATTCCCCCGGTGACGGATATGCTGGATTCAGTCATGTTAACGGAACACCTGACTACATTAGATTATCACACAATGACATAGATTCTGCTAAGTTTTATTCAAACTCAACAGTTGAGTTAATTGGTAACTTAGTGGTATCATCAACAGGTAACGTGTATGGGGCATTCCCTAACGCATTTGTACAAACATATGCAAACGTAGCCAGTTATAGTCAAGTAATAAATCAAAACCTTAGTGCAGATCCGTTGGCTAGCACTGACTTTGTTGTTACAGCAGATGACGGCACTGATAGTAGTTTCTACGGCGACTTCGGTATTGCTAGCAGCACATATAGCTATCCAGGGTTTGGTCTGATTAAACCGCACGATGTTTATTTGTTTGTCGCCGGTCAGGATAGTGCAGGACCTGGTAGTATAGGTTCTGGCAATTTGATTATTGGATCAACTAACGGTAACATTAGTTTCTTTGTAGGTGCGCCAGAAACTGCAAACGTCATTGCACAAGTAAATTCAACAGGAGTAGTGCCAGGTGCCAATGTTACATATAGTTTAGGTTCGGCCAATCGTCAATGGAAAGACTTGTGGGTCAGCAATAATACAATTTATATCGGCGGAGTGGCATTGGGCGTATCTGCCAATGGCAACTTAACTATTAATGGTAATACTATTTCCGGCGGCTCTGGTCCACAGGGACCACAAGGACCACAGGGTATACAAGGACCACAAGGCCCAATTGGTGATACTGGCGTGCAAGGACCACAAGGTACACAAGGTCCAATTGGTAATACTGGCGTACAAGGACCACAAGGACCAATTGGCGGAACAGGGCCTATAGGTCCGATCGGTAACACAGGACCACAGGGACCGCAGGGACCACAAGGTTCGTTCTCTGGGACATTGACTAGCAATATTGCAGGTGCTGGATACAACATCAGTAATGTATCGACGATATCTGTAACTGGTAATGTAAGCACTGGGAATGTGAGTGTCACTGGTAATGTGGATGCGACTTTTGTCAGAGTATATAGCGGCATTGTCCCAAATGTGTCCGCAAGCCCGGCCCCGATTATTTCTGGATTCAGTTCTATTTCTACCGCAGGTGCTCCAGGTAACATCACAGCTTCGGGTAACTTGATTGCCAGCCGCGATGCACTTATAACTGGTAACATTACTGCTGGTAACATAAGTGCTACAACAGGTAACGTGACTGCTGGTTTTGTTATTGTGTCGAGCGGCATTGTGTCATCGCTAGCAGTGAGCCCTGCACCTGTTATTTCTGGATTTAGTTCTATTTCTACAACTGGTACTCCGGGGAATATCACAGCTTCGGGTAACTTGATTGCTAGTCAAGATGCACGTATAACTGGTAACGTTACTGCTGGCAATATTAGTCTAACCGGCAATATTAGTTCTAATGTCAATGGTTTTGCAATTGGCTACAGAGACGTCCCCCAGGTTGTGTTTACCAGCAACGCTACATTGGCATTAACTGATGCAGGTAAACATTACTTTAGTTCTAACAGTGCCAACGTTATCACTATTCCAAATAATACCACAGTAAGTTTCAGCATAGGAACTGCTATCAGTATTATTCAACAGGGCACTGCAAACTTAACTGTAACTCCTGGTTCGGGCGTAACCTTATACTTTGCTGGAAATAGCACAGCAGGAGCTAGAACACTGGGCAACTATGGTATGGCCACACTAATGAAGGTAAACACAGACACTTGGTTCATCAACGGTACAGGAGTTAACTAATGTCTGGTATTATGCAGGCCACCATGGGGAACTGGAGACGCACAGTGGCTGCGTCGGGTCCTTCATTAATTTATAATTTAGATGCGGCCACTTACACCGGTGTGAGTGCCAACTTCAATGGTAGTAGTCAGTACTTGGACATATCCTCAACAGCCGCATTTGGATTTGGTACCGCAGATTTTACCATTGAATGTTGGTGGAGGCCTACTGTAAACCAACGAAGCGATGTGCTTGATTTTTGGAGTACCCCAGGAACCAATCCTACTACCAGATTTGACTTTGGTAGGGTTACTGGTACTACCCTTGATTTATATACCGATAGCACTCCGGGCGGCTCTGGCGCCAAAATTACAGGCCCAACAATTGCTTCTTTGCTTAATAGCTGGCATCATATAGCAATAACAAGACAATCAGGCTCTATTAAAATGTGGGTAGATGGAACGCAAGCAGGTAGCACATACTCGGCCAACGTTTTAGATATGGGCACGGGCGGTATGGCACTGAGAATTATGGGCGATCACGGCGCCAGCGGCAATGGTAGCGGAAACTTATCTAACGTTCGTGTTGTAACGGGCACAGCACTATACACAACAACATTTACTCCGAGCACCATCCCATTAACTGCGGTTGCTGGAACACAATTACTATTGCCACTAAATGCTTCGCCATTTATAGACAGCTCAACGAACGCATTGACAGTGACCAATACTGGAACTACTGCGGTCAGCTTCTTGTATCCATTTACAACTAGTGATACTACTGGTACATACTCATTGAGTATAGCAAATGCTAGTTCTTCGATAGCTTATAACAGCGCCAATGGTGGATACTTTTCTAAATCTAATAACGTGGGTACAGATGTTATTTACGGTGGTCCAAATTATGTCACAGGGCAAAGTTACAGTGTATTTTTAGCGTACCAGTTATCCGCAACATCACCTGGACGATTGTTAAACACACAAAACGAAGCTGTTAAAGATTGGTTAATGGGTGCATATAATGGCAACCCGAATACTTTCTATCCAAACTACTCAGTTAACTTACCGGGCTCAGGCGCTGATACCGTTTGGCACTTAGATGTTGCAACATGGGATACTGCCACAAGCACTGGTAAATTATATACTGCAACAAGTACAGCCCCAGTTGCAGCAGCATATTCAGTATCAAACGGTGCGGGCGGCGGCTTTAACCAGCTACGATTGTTTAGTAGATCTGCTGGTTCGGAAGTTCAATCGGGTAATATAGCATTTGTTAAGGTCTATAACGGGGTATTAGACTTGGCAACTATACAATCATTGCACGCAACCTACAAAGCTAGATTCGGTTACTAACCCAGGACCAACATAAATAACATAATAACAGGATTTTAATATATGGCATCATATACAATCGTAACTGCTACAGCAGCTAACGTAGCTGGCAACAGCAATACTTTAAATAGTACAAAAATTAAAGTGGTAGCTAACGCAGCCTGCGTTTACGCTATTAACGCACCAGCAACACTTACAGCCAACGTAGGCCCAATGATTCCTGCAAATTTCCCAACATATATTAATATGGGCGGTATTGGCAAGACATTGAGCATTTTACCAGTAGCAGGTGGTAGCACAGCAATCACAGCAACAGAGTGCGGTACAGTTTACCAAAGCTCAGTTAACCAAAATAGCACAACATTTAAGAACGCTTAATTATGAAATCGCATGAATTTATCCAAGCTGCCGCAGATATGTTGTCTGCATTTGGTAACAAAGAAGAACCGCAAACTGATATCACCGCATCAGGCAAACTACACCAAGTTGAGCCTGAGCTAGATGACAAAACAGAACAGGGCGGCATTTTCGTTGCACCATTGCAGGCCAAATTAGAATTGCTAAAGAAAGCAGTTAACGTTGATAGCATCTACGACGAGCCAGGTGAAGATAGCGATCTGACCGGGCACGGTGCAGACAACGAAGACGACGAGCTAAATCAATTAAAGAAATTATCTGGAATCAACATTGCTGCAATTGACGAAATGGCCAGCGACGAACCTTTAGACGTATAAGGACTAGCCAGTGGCAGTACAACAATTTTTTACCAGTAGAATTAGAACAGCTAACAGCGCATCTTATGTAGGTGACCAGGGCAGGATGTTCTACAATGAGACCAACGGAGAACTACGATTAAGCGACGGAAGCACTCCGGGCGGAACTCCTATTAGTATTGTTGCCAACGTTATTACCACTGGTAGTTTATTGCCCACGGCAGACAACTTATATAGTTTAGGTACCAGCGATTTACGCTGGAGTCACATTCATTTAGATAGCGCAGCAGCTAGCATTTATTTTAGCGCTAATACATTGGGCATCGACAGTGCAGGTTCATTGAGCTACAATAGCGGCACAGGCAATGTAGCATTTGGTAACATTACATTTTTCGACAATACAGTACAACATACAGCATTTACTCCAACAGCGATACCTGGTAGTTTACTACCGGCCACTAACAACGCATATAATATTGGCTCATCCGATCACCGATGGGCTAATGTGTTTGTGGGTCCATTCAGCATACACATGCAGGATCAAACTACACTAAATGATATCGAGATGACGGTTAACAACGGCACCTTGTACTTAAACGGTGCTCAAAACTTAGCAGTTGGCAACTTGGTTATTGTGGATACAACTTTAACCAGCGGTAATCCAAGCCTTGATATTAGCATTGGTGATACAAACGACACAGGTACATTCTTTGTTAAACGCAAAGCACAGTTTGATAACACAACATTTGGCCCTACAGAGGCCATGGTGTCTCTTAATGCCAGTAGTGGAGCAGACCCAGCTACTATTTTCCCAGATACAGTATTACAAACAGTTAGTCGCCCAAACAAGAACAGTCGCATTGTTCAACGAAGCTATGGTAGTTCTGGCAATGTGGGCGGTGATAATACCTATGCGGTATGGGCTGCTTATTCAGCACGTGGTAATGTATCAAACCCACAGGCTGTTAAACAAAACGATATTTTATCCAGATTAAGCAGTAACGGATACGGCACAAGTACGTGGGGTAGTGGCGGTACACGAATCGAATCGGTTGCATTGGAAAATTTTACAGACAGTGCAAAAGGTACTCAGATTAATTTTTGGACTACCGCTGCAGGTAGCATTGTTTCGCAACAGGCAGCTAGTATAACAGCCACAGGTGTTTCAGCTAATGCTATTACATTTACCACAGACAGCTCAGTACAAACCACCGCCGGCATTCCATTAACTACTCGGGCAGTGGCCAATGGTGTTGCTACACTGGGCATTGATGGTAGATTAACAACTTCACAAATTCCTAGCAGTTTAGTTGGCGCCATTGTATTCCAAGGTGGGTGGAATGCTGCAAATAATACCCCTGCACTAAGCGACGGGATTGGTACCACCGGGTATCAGTATATTGTAACAGTACCGGGCACACGTGACTTAGGTCACGGGTCGGAAGTATTTGCCGCTGGCGATACTGTAACATACGGCGGCAATATTTGGAACCACGTACAAGCCAATAGCCCAGTAAGCAGTGTAAGTGGCAATGCACATATGAACGTATCGCCTACGGTTGGTGCGATTACTGTTGGTATTGATGCTACACCAAACAACGCTGCTGGTACTGTAGTGTCTAGAGACAGTTCTGGAAACTTCCAAGCAAATACTATTACTGCATCTTTGTCAGGTCAGGCAACAAGTGCATTAACCGCAGCCACAGTAACCCAAGCAGCACAAACAAACATTACTAGTCTTGGTACCCTGACAAGTTTAGTAGTATCAGGCAACGTTGCTACTGGTAACGTAAGTGGAACGAACGGTACATTTACTCGTGTTGCTGGTACATTGACTACCGCAGCCCAACCAAACATTACATCAGTTGGTGTATTGTCTGGACTAACATTAAGCAGTACACTAACAGGTACAACGATTAATGCTGCCGCTATTGGTAATACTGGCGCAACATTGACTGGTACGCTTCAAACAGCCGCACAGCCTAATGTTACATCGGTTGGTACACTAACAAGTCTGGGAGTAACTGGCAACGTAACAGCTGGTAATGTTGTGGTTGGTAGTTTGATTATTGCTAACAATGCTATCTACAGTAGCGCAACTGCTAGTGACATTTCTATCGGTCAGTTAACTGCCACTGCTAACGTAATTGTTAACCGAACATCGATATTTAATAAAGATATTACTGCAAACGGCAACGTTACATTAACTTCAGGCAAAACTATTACTACTCCCCGAATTGTTATTAACGACGGTGGATTGAGAACCGTAGCAGGCGGCACAGCACTTACTCTTGACTTTAGTGCCGATAGTATAGTGCTTTGGACAGCACCTTCAGGGACAGCATCTATTACCCTGGCAAACTACACAGCTGGCGCAACAGCAAAAGTTATTATTCGAGTTGGTGCAACTAGCCGAGATATCAACTATGGTGTCGCGGCAACTGATAATAGTACAACTGGTGCAACTAGTTTTAACGGTTCTGGTGGCGGTTCGATAAGCATTGCAAACCAAGCATTTATTTTGGATTATACTTGCTACGATACAACCGCAGCCAATTGTTACGTACAAGTAAGTTGGCAATAATAGCTAATCAAACTATTTGATTTTGTCCAAACGTTAGTGTATACTAACACTTATGTTCAACTCTGTACAGGATTATACCCTAAACATACTGCCTCCTAAAAAGAAACGTAGCCAAAGCGGCTGGATAAGTTTCAATGCAGTATGCTGTCACCATAATGGCGATAACATTGACACCAGGGGCAGGGGAGGTGTAATTACAAACCCAGACGGTGGTGTTAGTTACCATTGCTTTAACTGTGGATTTAAAACAGGCTACCAACCAGGTAGGCCACTTAGCTTCAAGTATCGTAAGTTTTTAAGTTGGTTGGGTGCAGATCAAAATGAGGTACAGCGACTAGTAGTAGAAGCCCTGAGAGTCAAGGACCTGGTTGATCCCAAAGATGTTAAGCCCATAGTCGAAGAAGAAATAACGTTCACCGCCAGGAAGTTGCCAGAAGAAGCACTAAGCTTTTTGGCATTGTTGGAGTTTTGCGAACTGGGCGACAAAGAATATCCCCGAAGCTTTATGGATGCAGTAAGGTATTGTTCGGATAGGAAAATCAACTTACAGCGTTATGAATTTTACTGGACTCCCGAAGTTGAGCACAAATTATCACACAGGGTCATTATTCCGTTTAAATACAAAGGCAGCATTGTGGGATATACTGCAAGGGCGCTGGAAGATGGCATCAAGCCAAAATACCATAGCGACCACCCTGGACACTTTGTCTTTAACTTAGACGAACAGAGACTCGAAAACAAGTTTGTTATTGTATGCGAAGGCCCCTATGATGCAATGAGCATTGACTGTGTAAGTACACAAACAAACGACATCAGCGAACAGCAAGCAGAACTAATCGAAGCGTTGGGTAAGGAAGTTATTGTTGTTCCGGACTTTGACAAACACATAAACAAACAGGGCAAAGAAGTATGGCCCGGGGAACAAACTATCAAGCGAGCCATTGAGTATGGTTGGAGCGTAAGCTTTCCTGTATGGAGAGAAGATAGTAAAGACATCAATGCCGCAGTCGTAAAGCACGGTAAGTTGTTTACCTTAAAAGCTATTCTAGACGGCAAAGAATCCAATCCACTAAAAATAAAATTGCTGGCAAATAAAATATGAATAATTGTTTTGAGCCGTTGTATCAGCTTCGTGGTACTACCGTTAATAAATGCGGCAAGGATCAAACTGGCCAGATAGTCTATCAAATAAACGACAACGGATTTAGAGATACTGTAAATTATACACAATCTCCGGACTATGCGTTCTTTGGTACTAGTACTGTATTAGGCGTTGGGGTCGCGCAGGAAAACATCCTTGTTTCAAAGTTTGAAAATGCTCATAATTATGGATTAGCTGGTGATTATATGAATAGTCATAGTATAACAAATTTAAAAAACTTTTTGAATTCTTCGTTGTATAGTGCTAAAACTAAGATTATATTCTTTTGGATAGAACGTCCAGGAGCAGAGAATCTAGATGAATTATTAATAGAAGTTAAATCATTGAATCAAAATATATTACACATTAGTCAAGGTGATAAACATGTGGGAATGATAAACTTAATGCCCAGCATAGACTATGATGTCAGCAAAACTCAACCAGGTATAAAATCTCATGCTATTTGGGCACGTACCATCAAACTATTATTAGAAAATGCTGGATAAATTAATTGTAATTGATTATGTTGACGGTGCTGGTGGAGAATATCTTAGCAATTTCATTAGCAGTCACGGTGGGTTTTATGCACATAAACCTTTAAACGAGAACATGCAGCAATCTTCAGATGCAGTGCAGAAGTATTTCAACTCCAACAGCCTGATAATACAAGAATGGGATGCCAATTTTAATGTATATTTGCAAAAGTTTTTGACTTTGGCTAAAAATCATTCAAACAATATTTGTGTACCTTATCATTTGTATAAATGGCCGCATCATGCTGATATGTTCAATAATGTTGCAAAGACTGTTAGATTTGTTAAAATTGTAACTGACGATGATAATTTTAAATATGAT